>VSDK01002167.1:9083-45746 GCA_009767595.1 Symbiodinium kawagutii | reverse complement strand
TTGTTGTTGTTGCTGTTGCTGTTGCTGTTGTTGTTGTTGTTGTTGTTGTTGTTGTTGTTGTTGCTGTTGTTGTTGCTGCTGTTGTTGTTGAGTGTAGGGGTAAACTGCAAGTCACTTTTTTTTTTGGGGGGAAAGGTGGGAGTTGTCACTTTTGTGAACTATGAGCAAAGTAGTGCAGCAACCAATCCATTGTTTAATGATTCAAAGGGGAGCATGACGTGGATGAGTGTCCAAAAAGCAGCAAGAACCACTTTTGACAACCAATGATCCTGGTAAATAGCGTGGTATGACCAGCTTGGTGTATGCCGTGGTTTCTGATGACGCGAATCTCCAACAGTCGACACCGTCAGTGGTTTCTGTCAACCAGCAGAAGTGAGTTGGCGCACCCAGGTGATCGATTTTACCAATTTACTGATTGTACCATCCATTCCTGTTCGCAGGTCATCAAACAGCCACCTGTTGGTTGATCATAATATAAGGTGGATTCTCAAGTCATAGGGGTGCCCCATGGTAACCTCAACTCATCCAGTTTATTAAGCATTTATAGTAATACACCATCCGTAACTTAGGGGGTTCCCTATGACTTTAGAAACCATCATATCAATATAGTTTAACATCATATTCTAAACCAATACTTCCCAATCGAATCACTACAAGCCTTCCATCACCCTTTGCGCCACCATAGTAACTATAGTGCTGTGCTGCGGTTTGGAGTTGCTGATCGTGGCATGTTGGTGGAGACCCACCCTAGACCCGTGGTTTGTGGTTGACTTATGGGAGCATAGTGAAGGAGCACATGGATATTGATGTTTCTTCCTGGTGATTCCCGGTAAGGAATCACCATTTTGATGTTTTATTTCTAGTTGGTATGGAATGATACAGAAACCAAAGAGATGATTATAAACCAGTAAGTATTTTAGAATAGTTATGCACTGTCATATGCAGCGACAATTTCAGCGCGCTTGACAGTTATTTCTCGTGATCATGCATCAAACAAAAGTAAAATATAGATGACGGTCGATATTGAGCAATAGTATGTGAACACTGTAGATATTACTTCTTAAGGGTCAGTGATGGTGAATGACATGGAGTTGTATCAAAGGGTTATTTGGTAGAGATCCCCAAAAAATGTTGGTTTACTGTCACAAATGGTTAAATAGATGATTTGGGAGATCCTGTGTGACTCGAGAAACACTCATTTCTGGAGGTAGAAGCACATGAGCCAGAAATCATTACACTTTTTGAAAACATTCCAATTTTTGGAAATACCAAAGACATGCGGCGTTTTTTTGTGAGAACTTGTGAAATCCACCAAATGGAAGCGCCAAGAGAATCAGCAGCAGACCTCCACATGGTAGTTTCTCAAGCCATAGGGACCCCTAAAAATAGCTGGTTTATTGCTAATTATTGCTTATAATGAGCTATGGACTCCCTAAGATATTGGATGATTTGGGGGGTCCCCTATGACTTGAGAAACACCCACAGCTGGGAATCCTCCACCAGCGGTGCAAAGCTCGGCTACCCACCAGCGGCAGGTGAGCATCGGTGCATCTTCCCATCCTGATCTCATCCTCCGGGGTGCTGGAAGCAGGCGCGCCAGCTCGGGTGGGTCCACCTGGTGGTTCGGCTACCCTGGTGATCCTTGGTTCACCAGAATGGTGTGTTCATCCAAGTGTCATGTATCAATTAGCAATCAGATTATGCAATCATAACTTGGTGGTCATATTGAATTACCATAGTTGGTTACCTATAGATGTTCAACCAGTCTTTACTTTGAACATGGCCAATTTGTTTACGTGTCGTTTTTTGACCATTGTTGATGATCCTGAGGAATCGCGGTTGGAAATCCGCACAAGGAATATTGTCAAGTACCGATCTATGTAGGTAAAAAAATATTGCCTAATCATTACTGTTGATCATTAACAGGATCATTCATATTAACCATTATTGTTGATCATAATCCCCAAGAAGAGTCGTGGTTAATCACCTAATTATTAATATTGATCACTAATAAACCGACTCTTAGTGATCAATATGAATAATTCGTAGTGCTTACTTGTAGTCCACAATAATGATCAACAATATTAAAAATCACTAATTATATGATCACCAATTATCCCCACAAGAACTACTGGCAGAAACTGACTCATCCCAGCACCGCCCAGGACTCCCGCGGAAGACCCGCAAGGCCCCGAGCCTCCGCCCATCGCTGCCGGCCCCGCCGCGATGCTTGCGCCACGCACGGCGCCGGCGCGGCATCAGTCGGCGCCGCCGCGGCACATGGCGCGGCAACACACGGCGCCGCGGCAAGGCACTGGGGGAGATCTCGGGGGTCGTTGCGGGGTGGCGGTGGGTCAAGGCTCTCCAGACTTCGGATGGGGATCCTCGAATCGATGGTTGCGCCCAACAATGATGGTGAGCTGAAGTGCCAACGTTGGGAGATCTATAGGAATCAACCACCCAAATTCAGGAGATCGAGCTTTGGACCCTCATAGTTGATTGTACAGAAATGTTTCAGAGAGGATGTTTATTAACTTGGATGCCCACAATGGCAAATGAACATACCAACAACTATTCTACTTGCATGCACCATTCGGCACCGTCAACAACCATTTCTCACACTTAATTCTTAATCATCAAACATGCACCTCCAACCATCGTGATACCAACCACCCTCAACCATACAAGATAAACCTGAAAGCATCGACTGGATAGATTGTAGATACCACAATCCAACACGGTCAAGGGTAAACCATCAAGGCGAAGCGTGGTCATTTGTCACAATGAACTATGGCCAAGAATGAATCAAGCTTCAAGCACCCTTACATGGTAATACACAAGCATGTTCAACCCTTAACCATCACCCATCAACCAATGCAAACATCAACCAATAACGTTCCTTGACCCTCACCATTCACCATAAAATCAATCAGCCCTCAACAATCATTGTTGAACCATGAATTTACCATCATTATCATCGAGTGGTCAATCATTTGGGCCAGAGTGGAACCCCTGCTTGTCAGCTGGTTTGAAATCATTTGGATTCGCCACCAAAGTATAGCTATATATATCTACAGTACTAATATCTACTAAAACTGGAAATTATCCAAATCTGAACTAACCTAAGTTACTATACCTGGAAGTTGCCCAAACGAACTGCCCTAAGTTGGCAATCCCTGGGGCCCCTCCGTACCCACACCCTTCAGCACGGCGCCAGCCCGCCGGCGCTCGCGTTCGCCGGTTCGGCCACACCGGCCGGCTGCCTGGAGCACCAGTGGCACGCTTCCCCACGCGGGCGCGCAGGAGGTGCGGGGAAGCTGCTGGGGTCATGGGCCTTTCGTAATGATGATGGATAATACCAACCATATGGATATCCCTATTCAAGATCAATACTTCTAATGAGTTACTCACCATTGTCAACAAAATCAACCAATATCAATCACTACCAAACAACACTATTCAAAATCAATATGGTGGTTTCTCAAAATAGGGGTACCCCCAAATCATCCAGCTATTAATCATTTATAGTAATCAACCAACCAGCTTTTTGGGCTCCCTATTTTGAGAAACACCTATATGGTTCATGATAGAGGATAATAACCAACAATAGTAGTGGATATACCAACTACATGGCGAACTGGGTCAATATTAGACAGGGTTTTGACCCACTGCCATTTAGTTGGTCAATTCGTGGACAAAATTCATGGGTTTTCCTTTCATGGGTTTCATGACCCCTGGGTTGCGTAATTTAGTGAATTCATGGGTTGATTCATGGTTTAATTCAATGTTGGTTTCTAATATTGGATGAGCCCCATGAATTGATATATGGGGACCCTAATTCAGGGTTGGTTTCTAAGATGATATGGGGGTTCCCTATTTTGGTGAACATTTCAATCGCCAAGTAAGAATGGTGGTTACATGATGGTTAAGGGCTGGATGGTAAGCAATGAGAACCAGAAATGGTAGTAACCAATGATGATGAATCCATAGTGCTCTAGTGCCTTCTGAGAAGGTGTACCCAGAAAACCAGATCTAAGTATAGTCCTACAAAATCTTCCCCAGCCTGACAAGTCGTCGATTCTAGTCTTACAAGATATTTGGACATATTTGGACTCCTTTCAAATTTGGATTCCTTTTCCTTACAAGATAAGATATATATATATATATATATATATATATGATATATTTATAATATATAGTAAATATTCGAGTCTTATTTGGATGCGTCGCAAACTCCTTTCAGGGGATCATTTCCCAGCCCTTCCACAGGCGCCACCTTGGGTGCCTCCTTTAGCCTTGCCGCCGCCGGCAGCTGCAACAGCCCACGGGAACCACCTGAAGGACAGTCGCCGAAAACCTCGCGGACCGGCGCTGGGGTCCGATGATCATCTGCCTGGTGGTTCTAAACATTTTTTAATAAGAGATTTTATTGGTTAATAAAAAGGGATATTGACAAACAATATTGGTTAAACAACTGCTGGTTTGTGGTTTGATTGACATTTCTTTATTTTTCGTGGTAGTTTATTAACCATTGGTTGGTTGACAAGCATATTTTTTCATAGGGATTGAAACCACCAACCAGTCATGGATCGTAGCTAGCTGAAGAGTATATCAAATCATGAATGATGACCAAGAGTGGCTAGGTTTTGCTGAACTAGAAACAGATGCTCGTATCAAAGATCATTAAGACATGTTATTGACCATACTTAGTGAGATCGACGGAATGATTGCTTTCTGGTCCTTCTGTGCAGTGATGCTCAATAATAATTTATATCTGTGACTCACGAACATTGATGGTAAGAAATGAACAGCAAACGATTCTCCGTTTGTTTCACAAGCATTTCCACTCAGGTGCAGCCAACATGCCAAGAAAAAACAACGCATGACCAACGCACAATGCGGGTTGGATGCCAGGCATGGTGGCAACTCCCCAACGACATGGTGTGAAGTAGCTCCAGTATCCTGGTTGATGATGGTTCAGATGATCACTGAGCTTTGCATGGGAAATGTTGGCAAAACGAGCTATTTCTATGTTGTTTTTTTTCCATTGCCAGGATACTTCACCCGAGTGTAACCAGTTCATATGACCATTCATGATTGATCCATAGTTAGATTTGTTCAAATCACACGATTTTGTTTCAATGATGGTTATGGTAACGGGCTGTGGCATTCATTTCTGATCACTCTCACTCATGATTGTGCATTATTATCCGCAGCCCATTGTCATGGTGATATCAGCATTCTATCCATTTCTATCCCATTCTTACTACCCACCATATATCTCACTATCGTGATCACAACTTCTTTCTTAGTACACCCAACCATCATCATAGTTAGCAACAATAATCATTCCATGTTGAATCACCAAAGTCATGAGTTTCTTGACCAGTAAATGATCACCATAAATCATCATTCATTACCAGTTACAGACTCACTTCCCAGCATCTTTTCGGGATGCTCATCCCACCCACCGCCACCTAGCTATCCCAACCATCCCCAATCACTGCAATGATTTTTAATCACCGGTCACTAATGTGAATTAATCAGAATAATGATCCACGAATCATCCATGAGACCACTTCTCAGCCGGGATGATCATCCCCACCCAAATCGCCATAAAAATCACTATGATAATCACCATAAATATCACCACCATAAGCCTACCACTCATACCCAGTTCCTACCTCACTTCCACGGATAAATCACCATTATATACTCACCATAAATCACGTAAATCACACAAATCACCACGAAAATGACCAGAATGATCACCAAAAATCCTCCATCCCATCCCATCTCCTCCACCCATCCAGCCACCCCCACCATCCCCAGGAGCCTCGTGTCGACCTCCCGGCGTACCGCCCCCCCGCGCTGGGCGCCACGGTGGCGCCGCCCGAGGTCCCCGAGACCCCGGCGACGCCACCGGCGCTGCGGGCGCTACAGGCGCGGCTCCGGCGCCCGGGGCCCACGGCGCCGGCACGGAAGCTGTCGCTTTATGCGGGGCCCAGGTGAAGGAGGGGTCAGATGATGATTAACTATGGTTTCTTAAGGTTTATAGGGGTTTTAACCATCATTAAGGATGAATCTCATGGTTTGACAGGGATCAGATGGGGTCAGATGATGGGGTTAGATGATGAACTATGATTAACAACTGTGATTACCAGGGTTGTCATCATAGATGTGATTTCTCTTCCGGGGAGATGATGATCAACAACTGATGGCTATGAGTCAATATCAATCAACCAACTAATCTGGATGGCTTATACCCACTAACTTAGCTTTTTGGTGTTTTTGGGATATGATTGATTTACCATATAACCACTGAAAATATATATTTTTGGCAAGGGATCTATAAGCCACCAAGATGATTTCTATTCCGGGGAGATGATGATTAACAACTATGATTAACTATGATTAATGATCGTTTTGTAGGGGATGACGTTAGATGAGGGGCTTTTTTAATAGGAGAAACATGGGATTTTCGAGGGTGAAGCTATAATTTTCTAGGGTTTATGGGGGTTAACTGGTTTTTTTTAGAAAATGATAGACAATTATGAATTGATTAACTATGAATAACTATGATTAATGAATGTTAAGAGGCCTATTAACTATGATTACCAGGGTTAGCTATCGTTTTTTTGGGGTTTTAAACATCATTAATCATTAGCCATAGTAAATCTAATGTTTTTATAGGGGGCAGATGATAGGGCAGATGGTTGGATGATGGGAGATTGTTTGATGGTTGGATGGTTAGATGCTTAGGGATTTCAAGAGGAGTATGAAGCAAAAGCTAGCCGTGAATCAACACGCAAACAAATTCTTGAACCACAAAATGGAGCAATGCTCAACAACTTTCACCACTTCTCAATCAGTTTTGGACATTTTCATATGGAAAAACTGATGGTTTGATGCTGATCATTTGACCCCCTTCGCCGCTGCAAAGCAGCGATTGCTGCGACGCCAAGCCTTGATGTGTTCAAGAAGGAGCGAAGCTCAAACAGATGGAACTGTCAGAGTAGCGCTTGGTTCGTTTGGTTGATTCATGATGCAACACCATCAAGTAGGAATGATCCATAGGAAACTAAGGAAATTCCATCATCAACAAGAATTGATCCATAGAAATGATCAGAAATGCTGCAACACCACCATCAACTAGGAATGATCCATACAAAATAAAGTCCATCATTTACTGCTGCCAGCTTGATGAATGATCGACATTTCTGACTCCTACTCACCTGTTCAGCCGTGACATGACTTGTCCGAGGGTTCTTGCTGACGATCGACGATTCTGATGGATCATTGATACGTACCAGCGTCATCCACCTTGGTCTAAGCATCCGTTGATCAAGCCACAAAAGCAACCACAGTAGGAATGCACAAATCGCCCGAAGACCAACCACAAAGAAGATGGTCATGAGAAAATCATGACAGGTGGAACATGTTGTTCATCATTTTCAGGCGTGAACAAAACTTTGGGTAGCACAAAAGATCACATATGTTTGATGGCATTTTTCTTAGGTAGCAGAGAAAATGGCACTCGTTTTGCTGGTATCAGTTTCGGGTGGCAGAGTGGTATTGGGATCGGGGTGTTTCTCAAAATAGGGAAATACTAGGAATTCATAGTAGTAAACCAACCATTTTGAGGGGTACCTATTTTGAGAAACCACCAACCAGTGACAGACCTTATCACTTGATGCTCACCGTGGTTATTCGCCATCAAGGATCGGGGGTTCGAAAGGCTTTATTAATTGTGGGTAATAGTCCATGATTCCATAATATAGAGGATGGCGTATGATGAATATTGATGGATGATGGCGGTTTACTAGTATTTATTGCCATTAATTGAAAAAAGACGGGTTGCAACATCAACAGGTCTGGTTGTTTTGGCCATTTGGGAAGATATGCGATGGTACTCATGCCCATTTGGTGCGTGAAAACAACCAACTGCAAACGTGCTGAGGATGGGATCTCCATGGATACATTATAGCGATCACATTTGATCACTGTTCGCGAAGCAGTTGAATAGTGTTTGAACTCTGGTTGAATTGGCTAGTTAGTTACTTGATACACGCTCACTCGCCATATCTAGGCATGAGCAACCCTTCAGCTAATTTATCAACAACATTTAATTTACACTACTGAGTTTTGCTCATGATGCAATATGACAATATGTCTCGTAGAAGATAGTAAGAGTAAGCAGAACTTACCAGGATATCATGTCCCCATCTAAAGTCCACGTCGTTTTTTCTGTGTGAGTTTCGTTCGGATCACGCGCTTGTGACCGCGAAGACTGGGGAAAAGTCGCGTAGGGGAGATGCCGACGCAGTGCACCACGCAGGATTGATACCGAATCTGCTGGCGGTGTGACAATACAAGTGTCAATGCCAAGATGTGCCAATCATATTGGGATGAGTGGGCGATAGTGAATGATAGCGGGTGACAGTGAATGATAGCGAGTGACAGGGGATGATAGGGGATTATAGTGAATGATAGTGGGTGATAGGGGATGATAGTGGGTGACAGTGGATGATAGCGAGTGACAGGGGATGATAGTGGATGATAGTGGATGATAGTGGATGATAGTGATTGATAGTGGATGATAGTGAACGACAGTGATAAAACAGTTGATAGTGGATGATAGTGGATGATTTTGGGCATTTGATGTTTGGATGTATGACCAATGAGTGGTATACTTGAGGTGAGTGGTTGATAGCGGACCTCGATAAAAAAGGATAGTGGAAACTAACCCCTGGGATAGCCATGGACGAACCAGAACCACAGCAATGATTGGCTTGTGGCTGTCCAATGCTGCTGAGATCAATATCAGCTTAGTTGAGCATCTAAACCTGTTGGTTGTTTCTGTTTTGATGTTGAAATTGATTGGTTGGTCCAATTTTTTTCAGGTCAACCAATCGTAAATGATGGATCTTCCACTTCGAACAACAAATGGGTGTTTCTCAACATTGGGAACCCCACAAAATGGTTGTTGCTATATACATGATATTGGATGATTTGGGGGTACACCGTATTTAAACAAAGCATCAAATCATTGATAAGTGGTACAAGCATTTTGCAGCGAAGCATTTTCCGCGCTTGTCGCTCCACCAATCCTGCGCGTCGCGTACAGCGTGGCCTGCGTCGAACGTTGAACATGCCAGCGTTGCGTTCAACAAAAGGATCCTGCCAGCGAATGCTTGTGGGGCGAGTGCCCGGTCAGAATCACTTTAGATGGCTGGTGGTTTCAAACATGTTTTACTTTCCCTTGCGTTAAAAAATGGTTTGTTGGTTGACTTATATTTTTCACAGGGGTGGTTCAACCACCAACCAGTCATTGGTTGCTCGGGTTGGTTGGGTGGTTGCTTGGTTGGTGCTCTACTGGCCGTATCAAACCTTCCACCCCTGGGTCACACGCTGTTACTTTTCTCACTTCTTGTGGTGTCAAAGTGGTCCCTCAAGATGTGGTTGTGCACCCCACGAGTGGCATGATGCCTTATCTCCAAAGAATGGTCAAATCCAACTGTTGATGGGCTACAGATATGGACATCACATTTCCCAGCGCACAGTCATGCGCGATAACTGGTTGTCAATACTTATCAAACTTGTTAATCTATACAGATCCATATAGACTATATGGGTGTTTCTCAAAATAGGGGGACCTCCAAATCATCCTGTTTATTTATTTAGCATTAGTAGTACTAAACCAACCATTTTTGGGGTCCCCCATTTTGAGAAACCACCATAAAGATATTATGCCGCTTCATAGGCTATAGATATATTGCTGTTGAACTCATTTGGTTCGCCAGAACTCTGCAGGCCAACGAGCAAAGAATCCAAAGTTTGGGCAGAACATCCTGCTGGAATCCGCTCGGAGAATGGCTCAGCCTCCGCATATGCTCGCTATCATTCACTTATATCCATGATGCTGGTATCTCCTCCGAACACATCTTCGATCCCTACGGATTCCCTGATATTTTAGCTGTTCTTCATTACATCGCTGTCATATCTCTTTCATGTCGCAGGTCTCGTTCACACACCTATGTCAAACGCATCTTGTATTCCTACTATACCGCATGCTATACCTTTCAAAATTTCTACGCATGCATGATTTTCTTTTACACTCCTGCTACATACCCTTTATACAATTGATCATACATTGGTATACACCCACTGGATGCCAATATACCACGAGTATCACTATCGTATGGGTACATTCTATGGCTTTTCTGTTCCTATTCTATTTACATCTATATACCTTGTATACCTACTCTTTTCCTATCATACCTCCATGTTATTTGAGATGATCCCAAGATCACCGCCTTTGCGGCTCAAGGGGCGGACCGGGCATCCTCCGCTGAAAGGAGGAACCCCAATAGGTAGCCATGAAAACACCAGCTTTACTTCAAACCTCAAGCTTTTCAATTCCCAAACTTTCCACAAAATCCGCCTTGAAATGCTGCTTCACCTCTTCCCTGCCATCGACGTTTCGCATCTTTCATCTCAATTGTTTCAACTCAACTCCCAAGAAAATCCACGAACTGATGCATGATCACCATGCTCAAATCCCATCATTACACCAAAAAACCATGGATTTCCCGAGTTTTCACGACTTTTCTCCCAGTTGCCTGGCCAAAACCACGGGTTTTCCCACCTTTTTGGTCCATCCCCAGGGGCTCCACCCGGGAGCTGCGCGGCGGCCATGGCGTACTTCCCCGGCAGCTTGGTGAACATCGGCGGTCTCCCGGACCTGGCACAGCCCGTGGCGTCGGCACAGCAGCAGGGCGTCCAAGCGCTCGAGTTGAACGGCGACAAAGCGCAGCTGCTGCACTTTGATAAGGCACCGGTGGGGAGAGGGGGGGGTAATCTGATGGGGTGAACTATAGTAATAGAATCTGATAGGGTAAATCTTAGAGTAATATGGGTTAACCAATGGAGAGGGGGATCAATTACCTATAATTACTTATCAACTATGTGTAATCAGTCAACTATAGTCAATTAGAAACTATAACTAACACTAGTAATAGGGGAATCTGATGGTGTCAACTATTGATGGTTAGAAAGTAACTATGGTGAATTAACTATAGTTGATATGATGATTATGAATCTTTAGTATACTATATTTGATAAGGCACCGGTGGGGAGAGGGGGGTACTTAACCATGATTGTTAACTACTATGATATGGTGGTTAAACCAGTGGCTAATGATTAGTCAACACCATGGTTATCTATAATTTAACTATAATTACTCATCAACTATGTGTAATCAGTAAACTATAGTCAATTAGCTTATCAAAGGTGAGTATCATTATTAAGCTTAACTCATCCTTTTTAAGCTATACTTTTACAGAAAGGGGTGTTGTGAGCGCTAAAAAAAACAATAATTTTGATTTTTTTTGAGAGATAATACCTCATGTTTTCTGAATGTTTGCTGCCAAAAGCCAATGAATGAAACCCTTCCATTTAATGCTTTGTCATTTTGTTTGCCTTCATGCATCTAGTTTGGTCAAGATTAATCTGGATTAATCTGGATTAATCCTGCTTAATCCAAAACCAAAAAAACAAAAAAAACAAAAAAAAAACACAAAGATTTGGCAACTAGTCCAACGATCAGACTAGTTCTGGAAACATTGTTTTTTTCGGTTTTCTTGTTTTTTTTGGTTTTTGGTTTTTTCGACTCTTCAGGCTTTTGAAACCATTAGTAGTCAATATCAAGGGGCTGTCTCGATATTGAGGGGCTAAGTTCAGGAACCCTAAATATTCAATATTTTGGGGTCGTCCCAATATTGAGGGACCATACTTCGAGTTTTGTTTTGTCTTGTGCTTGCTATGTTTTTGATTTGGGATTAATCAGGATTAATCTAGATTAATCCTGATGTTAATTTCCTTCATTACCTAAACTATGCTATGGGTAATGATAGGCTAGTGTAATGTAACACTAGTGACCATTAGCCTACAATGATTAACCTGCTAGCATCGTTGGCATCCACGAGGTGGCTGCTCCCAGTAGCCACAGAAACCATAATAACAAGGAGTAAGTCTAATCATGATCATTAACTATAAAACAAAACATAATGACTATCAACAACCAAAAACCAAGTAACCAGAATGACCACAACAACTCTACCTATGTACCAATCAGCCAGGGGTAACCAGAATGACCACAACAACTCTACCTATGTACCCATTAGCCAGGGGTAGCCACAATAAAGACTATTAGCCATCCAAAAATATATTGGAATAGCATTTAGTAACCATAAATATTCACAGAGACCCAAACAGCCTAAGACTGTGGTCATGGTTTTTATTATGGCTGTATATTCTGGCAATTCAAAGGAATATCTTACAATAGCATCCTAATGGTTATGATGTCCACAGCAGCTGTGCATTGAGGAATAAAGCAAACAAAGTATAGTTAACCAGAGTGACTATGAGCAACCTTTCATACCATACTAACCATATCCATTCCATAAGCATCAAGAATAACAATAGATACCAAAGCAATTGCCACCATCAGCAAAACCACAACAAACCATATGCAAGTATAGAAATCAAAACAGCCACAAGTTGGGTTAATAACAATAACTGTCAAAACCATAGCCCACAAAGCAGCAAAACCATAACAAACCATACGCAAGTATAGAAATCAAAACAGCCACAAGTTGGGTTGATAACAATAACTATCAAAACCATAGCCCACAAAGCATAGCAAGCATAGCCAACATAACAACAGTTATATATCAATGCCAAGCCTGTCCTTTTGCAGAGCTCTAATACTTTACTAGGGCATCGTTATAAGGTTTTATGGTTCAAAATTATTCTAAAGTGTGATATGTTGCATATGGGTAATTTCATGTTTATATACTTATAGTGAGTTATGGCTGTTGACTACTGCTAGTTAGTTGAATGTGATTGCTAAGGGTTTAATGAAATGGTTCAGAAGCCCCTTATCTGGTGAAATTATAATTACTGTGATTGTACTTACTGCAAACTCCTTACATAAGTCCTTTAAGGTTTGTATCCAAAATATGGATGATATAATTTAAATTACTGAGTCATTACATGTTTTGGTGTCCTAAGATTAGTAACAAAGGTCTATCAACCCAGTTGTGCGAACAAAAGGAGGCCCATTTAAATAAACAAGATCAGGCCAATGGGCCCCAATTCAGCACAAAGAAACAATACTTCAAATAGATGTTACACCCTCAGTAAAAGGAAGTTACTACATAATAAGTAATAAGATAAATACCCAAATTGGGTTGAAGAGCTAAACTTAAATAAAACATATCCTACATATCAATCCAATAAAGCCCATGTGCATGCAAAGCAACACTACAAACAATATGTATGGTGATACCTAGTGAAAGCTGGCTAGTACATAGCAATACTCTGACTTTAGTTTATTTGAACAACTTATGAAGCAACATTATTAGCCCACTGGAACCTATTTGCATACAGCACATTCATAATATGAACACAACAATTGCACAGGTGCCCATGAAGTCCATGTACCCAGGAAGCTGAGAGACTGCTAAATTTAACCATAACTACTTGATACAAACAAATTTTACACAAAACCTTATTGAAACAGGAGTGCAGTACAAAGGGATCTGGTATGAAAAAGGTATTTTAGCAAGCCTGATTTCATGAAATTTAGCGCTCACAACACCCCCCTCCCTACTTTTAAGGAACTATACTATGCAGGGATATAAGCCAGTATAGCTTAATAGGTTGAGCCTAGTTCCTTAATAGGATGATTTATAGGATAAGATGGCATATAGTATGATTAATAGATAACTGCTCACTTAATAGTATAGCTTAATAGGTTGAGTTAACTAATGGGATGATTAATACGATAAGGCGGCAGGGAGATGGGGGAATTAAATATAGTTACCGATTAATTACATAGTATCAAATTTTAAATAACTCTTAAGTACAATAAGATTAATAAGGGAGCGGGAATCTTATAGGGTTAATAGTTTCTAAATTGGGTAGATATAAAGACTGGGCCCATAAGAGCTACTATAGTGATAAGGAGGGGAGGGGGAAGGTATCTACATATTAATGGGGGTTGACTATAGTGATTAACAACCATAGTAATATGAGTAATTAGTCGATATCTGGGGGGAGGAATATTGAGGGTTAGCTATGAAAACTTGACTTACCCATAGTAACAATGTGATGTGTAATAGTAGTAGTTAAGTTGATTTTACCCAGTTGCCCCTCAATCATTAACTATTAGTGGTTCATAGAGGTTGACTATTATGGGAGGGGGAATTGTCAACCATTGATAGTAACCATTATGCATGTCAACAATAATAAGGGATAACTAGAGTCAATAGTGGTAAATACTTGATAAGGCACCAGAGAATTTCGAGGGTCACGTAATGGTTATTGACAGTAGTCAAGAAATTCTTATCATTAACAATAGTAGGGTTAGACATAGTTAATTATTCTTATGAGTAGCAACTGTAGTAGGGGGACAGGAAGTTCGATGGTTATTTGCAATAGGAAAATGAATAGGAGTGACAACAATAAGAATTAACAATGGCCTATTGATAATTTCGATGGTTATTAACCATGGTGGGTAATGTAGCTAGGGGTAAACTTCTATGGTTAACAATAGCTAGAATTAACCACTATATAATTAACTAGAGTTTTACAACCATAGGAAATTAGTGCTAATGCTTAACAATGAAGTCTTACAGCAACTAGAATCAACCAGATTGGTTGTTGTAGCAAGGGGTTAACAACGGAAGGAGGGAATTGCGAGGGTTCAGTACATCGTACTACCTACCAGGGGATACCAACCACCAAGCAACTTGTGGCACGTGAGTTGACAATGGCGACTTTGACCGTTGCAGCATTTTACTACTGAGTTATCACTCAACATTATATTGAGTTTATTTTAGAATTACAAAGGCCCACAACCGATTTGGTTGGTGGTTTTAAGCCCTATGCAAAATATGCGCAAGTCAACCAACCCCTGGTCAACATTGGGCAAAAGAAGAAATCATAAGAAATGATTCAAACCCTCAACCAGCTGCCGTTAAGGCGCAGGGGGTGGTTATGAATTTGGAAGGTTAGTTTTAGGTGATAGTGGTTAAACGGTACAACGGCAGCAAATGGTGGATGTTCAGTAAGTAAGGGCAGTATAGCCTACTAACTTACTAGTAGCGGATAGTGGTTAATCAACTCCAACCAGGGAAATTTCTGGGGTTAACCAACAATTTCCATGATAAAGTATGAAGAAGGACCAGTGAATCTAGCTAATTGGTAATTTTGTTCAGGACCTGATAGAGGTTAGACCCATTAATTATGATAAACTATAGTTATTCTCAACCTAGTATGGAATTGTTTGATTATTTAAGCACAGAAATCGTTTGAGTGATATCCCCTTCTGTAGTCGTTAACTTGTCTAGTTGATAGTAGGGGATCATAAGCACCAAGTAGTGGTTAAACAACTACTAGTGGTTAGAAGTGGTGAATTGATGACTGATACACTACTGGTTGGTGGTTTCAAACATTTGTTTTATTTTCCCTAATGATTATTAACAAATAGTTGGTTGACTTGCGCATATTTTTCATTATTTTTCATGATGGGGTGGTGACCTACCACCAACCAGACTATCATTGAGAGTTGACAATGAAGAGCAATCAGCTGCCATGAGGGCAAGGGTGTGGTTATGAATCAATGCGCAATAGGGGATCGTAGTGATACAAGGTGGACCTCCAACCACTTTCAAGTTGGTTAACTAAGTTAACTAGAGTGATTTCTACCAGTTATAGGGGTTTATAACCCTACTTATAACTGCTAGCGGCCCACCTGGTAGGAATGATCAATAGTGGAAATGTATCATGGTAAACAACATGTAGTAGTTGATAGCAGTAGCGGATCATTATGAACAATTATCAGGTCCCCGAAGATAACAATAAGCAAGAATTGACGAATCACGATGGATGATAGCCAGTGGGGTATTTAGTGGTAAATGATGGACGATTCATGGTGAATCAATAGTGGATTCCAATGATGTTTGATGGCTAGCAGCTGGTTAAGCAAGGATTTATGATGTGTGACAGCTTGTTGATCAATGAATTCTGAGAGTTAGCAGCTGATTAATCAATGATTCAGGGTGATTTCACGATGGCCTTGGGGGAGAGGGGTGTGATGGGTTGGTGGCCGAGTTGATGTTTTCCCATCTTCATTGACAGCCACAATATGGCTAGCTGGGTCAATATTAACCAACCAATAATGGGGCATAATGACCAACCAATGATAAGGAAAAACAATGGTTAATAGTAGGGGAACCAGGGGTACAGGGTTTTGACTCGCAGCCATGTGCATTAATTTGTAGGTTCTGAAAAAGGGAGGGGCCACAAACAGTTGATTTATTACTTTGAATTGATATTATTAGATGATTTGGGCGTACCCCTATTTTGAGAAACCACCATATGCATGAATACTGGCTGTCATTGACCAGTACAACTGCTATAAACCAATCTCTTACCATCAACGCTCCCAACCAATCAACCATGATAACTCGTCC
This sequence comes from Symbiodinium kawagutii, assembly GCA_009767595.1. Lineage (NCBI taxonomy): Eukaryota > Dinophyceae > Suessiales > Symbiodiniaceae > Symbiodinium > Symbiodinium kawagutii. The sequence goes on along the minus strand of VSDK01002167.1, from coordinate 29,205 downwards.
AAGTAGAACTTCTTGACCATTGACAGGTCACTTAGCTCCCATTTCCACCAGCAACCCTTGGAGAACCCGTAACTGACCGCCTTGGAAACCCCTTAAGGAACCCCCTCAAGGAACCCCTTGGTGTTGAGCCCTTGGTGACTTCCCCTTGCTAAAGCTCCTCGCAGGACTTGAACAAATGGATCGCCGCCACCTTCTCGGGTCGAACCATCGCCATCAACGACCAGCACGTGACGCCGCTGACGGCGCAGGATGTGACGCAGTACGTGCCTCGGCTGTGCCGGTGCACCAGCGGTGATGCTGGGAGGGGACCAGGAGATGGGAAGTCATAGGAGATCGTCGTGATAGAATCCAGCTATGGTTAAACTGGGCTATCATGACGGACTCAGTTGAACTAATTTTATGAGCTGAATATTGACAACATTTAATCTAACCAGCTGCGGTTAAACTGAGCCACATAAACTGAGCTTTCAAGATTGACAGCAGTCATAGTGAGGTTGTTGATTAACTGGTTAGCAGTCGAATAGTTGGATACTGATCGTTTATAGCGTTTTCAGCTAATCTCCAGCTATCATGATGACTCATCAATATTGATTTTTGTAAAGATGTCATGGTAGACAATGGACACTGTGCCCTTCTCTGTGATTGCTGTTGTTTTCAGCAGATGATCCGAGAGATTGTTCTGTAGCTGACTCTGATACAAATGAGTATATTTGGGTCTTTCTCAGAATAGGGGACCCCGCCAATCATCCATTAACAATCAGTTTCAACAATAAACCAACCATTTATTGGGCTCCCCATTTTGAGAAACCACCATTTTGATGTATTCTTGGCAAGCAATTACATCCCAATTTGTGAGAGGAGCGTCAGACAACGGCTCTGGCTGACGCCTGTGGGGTTGGCTCCGCTGCTTCGCTGGGCCCAGGATTTTGTTCTCGGTCCCAAATCTGATTACGAGTTGCTCGGATGGTCCGAGTTTGGATCCGGTGTGGAAGTGCCAACTCATCCAGTTTGGTATCTCAGCCAACTGTGACTATCAACATAAGTTGCTCATTGTGTGCATCTTCACATGGTCTATACATGCGCGGGTGTCAGAGTAGTAAGAAATAATAGTTATGTGTTGAATAATCACTCTCTTGTATCATTGGCTTCCGATGTGTTGAATGATCACTCCGATATGTTAGGTTATCACGCTGGTCGCATGTTGTGCCATTCCCAACGTCTCCAATCGCGGTGGACTTAAATGCTCTACAAGATTCCAAGGTTTGTTGCTTGACCTGTTGCTAGACAATTTGGGAGGCAATATGTTTTTCAACTCACTTGAGATTGAAAGCCCACAGACTTGAAAAATCGACTGGATAAAGCAGTGCGAGATCGGGCTTGATTGCTATGCCTATCTTTTTGTGCCCTGGAAGTTGTAGTATTGTTGTGGTGCCCGACACTGGGCAACGATTCCCAGATGTTCACCCAGGACTGTTGGTGATTGGTCCATTGTTTGTTGGTCAAAGCATGGATGTGGTCCTACTACATCCTAGTCTTCGTACATCCTATAGTAATTGCATGTCATTACTGTAATTTGTTCCAAGTTGAGTAGGATGAACCTTGTAAAGTGCTTCTTTTGGCCAGGAGATGAAATGCAGATATTGAATGCTGGGATCGACAAGCCACCCAAGGCATAAACTTGTCAAGCATTTCTATTGACTGTTTGGGCAAAGGCTCTTACACATTCTTACACTTAAAAAGGATCATACAATGTCTACTCAAGCCATTCAATCCACGCCATTCCCCTACAACCAAAAAACGGTCAAAATCTCACATATACAAGTTTGTTGTTTCCCACCAGCTGATGCCACTATCAACCAATGATCTCGTATTTGCCCACCAACCTATCCCACTATCAACCATGATCATTACAATGGTCCTGTTCCCCTACCTTTCCTCACCCCAGGCCCTTCCGTAGCGCCATAGCAGGGCCGGTGGCCGCCTGGCGCTTCGTTATACCGAGGCTGTCGGGTGCGGAGATCACGAAGGCCCTGGCGCTGAAGGGCTACGCCATGATCAAACTCATCGTGGCAGACGAGGACGCGCAGCAAATGCTCCACGTAGCCAAGCGACTGGACGAAGACCAGCGACTTGGAAGCCATGGCGCCATGGAGCGGGACCGGGGAAGGCTTGGGGAAGGGTTGGGGAAGGCTTGGATGATGGGAAAAGACTTGGACTTTAGGATTCGGACTTGGATTTGGACTTAGTTGATCTTAGCGTTGCTTGGTTTTTGGTGGACCACGTTTTGTTGAGGATCTTATAGGTTTTGTTTCAGCCCTGCTGTGGTGCCAGTGCCAGCAATGCGTCACGTCCCCCTGACAAACATTTGGTATATCACTCGTCCGTAGGGGTTGGGTTGGCCATCATTGGTACCGTTGTTTGACATGTTGCAAGCTGATCATTGTTTTGTGGGTGGATGCAACCATGGATTAACCAGTTTGAAGCCGGGCGCTATGGCTGCGACTCAAGCAAGGATGGTATGGATCCAGGTGATCCAGATTCGGATTTTGAGCCATATTGAGCCACATATGTCTAAGATTTTTTGGGAAGAGATGAATTGCTGAGTACATGGTTGGGTATCACCAACTATGATTGATCTGCGTTTTTTGTCGGTCACAGTGGCTGGCAAGCATAATCGTATAACGATGCGCATTGTCAGCAGTACTCCCCTCCGACACATACTTTACCATCCTCACTCGTAGAGACCCTGGTTGAGTAGCTGTATGTTTTGCAGAGGGGCCAGGGGAGTTCGCTGTGAGGGATCAGACTGGCTATAGACCCCCAGATGGTTCAAAACTGTTTCAAGTTGGTGTTGCCTCGTTAGACCTGGTGGTTCAAGACCGTTTCAAGTTTTGTTGGGAAACCACTGGGTTTTGTACCATCACTCACCATGCCATGCCCAGAAACCTCACGGGAAACTCCATGTGACCACCCAAGGAGAGCCATGACCGATGACCCACAGACAGGTTTCCCCATCCACGGCCACCCGTGCGTGTGCCAGTTCCAAGGCAGTTCAGCCGATTGGCCGTGGAATTTCAGCGCGGTTACCTCGGAGAGGACGGCGATGCCAAGACGCTCCACATCGGTCGCTCGGTGAAGCCGTTGGTGACTGGTGGCAGGTTCCAAGGCTTGACTTTTTGTGTTAGGTCTTGAACCATCAGTAAATGATGGCAACCCCGGATTAATAACCCCGGATTAGGACCAGGGTCTGGGGATCAGGAGGGGGTTGATTAATTAGGAAAAGTTTATTAATCCTACCTTGACATTAACCATCAATATGAAGAGGTATGGATTTGTGCCAAGCCATGGGGCAACCAATGGGCCCCACCAAAAAATGATGATTTTACGATTGGAAACCTTTGGCTTTGGGGGTACCCCTGTTTTGAGAAATATGAAGAGATATGGATGTTCTGGATGACTTTAACTATCCAATAGGTCCAATCAGGTCCATTAGAATGTTGACACCATTCGCTATCACCAAGCTGATGGGACTTGCGGCGGGGTAAGTGGACAAGTCCCATATCATATGGGGATGGGTCACCACCAACTGTCCAACATACAGGGTAGGTGACCATCCCACAGAGACCGCTTTGGTCATTATCTACGGGTCGTTTATCACGGGTGCACGAGCCCATGACCCACCGCCGTAATTAGTCTTCTTTGGATGCAATGGACCACAGGTGATATGGATTCGATCAATGTCTTGTAACTTGTCGAGTATGCTTCACTCCGAATGTCCTAGCCAGCCAGCAACGGTGAGGACATCAAGCACGCTATACTAGCTGTCTACCAATTCACTGACATCCCAATTGTGAGGACCTTCTTTATGTTGGCTATTGAATATCTCCAATTTCAGTTGGGTTTTGCTGAGAGTGAGATACTTTCTGGTGGCCAAGGAAAAGCAAGACAATGTTATTCCTTTTTCACAAGATGGTTCATTCAGGATAGCCCAAAAGGCCACAGACTTGAGCTGTGAGGCCAATGGTGAAGTCAAGATTAGGTCATCGCTAAGCAGGAGGAGTCTTATCGAGCAAGAGGAGTGGCATAAAATGCGGTGTTTCATGCGTTGCAGCGAGATCCACCAGCAGGGCATAAGTACATCACCCTTCACCAAGTGCTGGCAGCTGACAAGCACATGTGGACCCTCCTTTCGCAAGAAAACCAGAATGCGTTGCAGATTCAAGGGGCCGGTCCTCCACTCGATGATGCTTGGATGAAGCTGGTTAACGAAGCATAGATCACAAGTTGCATGACTCATTTTCCTGAGCTGGTGCGTCTTCTGTTCGCTCAGCGAGCACGACAGAGTCAGCGAGCTTGCGCCACGTCCACTGCACAGCTCCAGCAACATCGAAGCCCCGAAACCTCACAAAGTTGAAGCCCATCCATATTTCTTTAGATCAGTGGAACCCAGAGATGGTGCTATGAGTTGGCATCTATTCCACAGTGTATGAATCACTATTGATATGAACATGGCTGAAATATTCAGTGTTTAACACAAGCCTGCTATATGCAAGTACATACTTGGATGTGAGTCTAGGACTATGAACTCTAGCAATATCCCAGTTATATCCCCCACATCCAAGTGTATACAGAAGCATGATGCACATGTGGCTCCAAGGCTTAATCAGCTAGCCATCGGACCACAACAAATGGTCATTGAAATGTGGGGAATCAATCATCTAGGAAATGTGAATTGTTTGAGCCATAGATTAAATTGATATGTATGTTTATCTGTACAGTACTATATCTATTATTTATAATTCTAAATACATCTATAAATACGTCAACACGTTAATATATATATATATATATATATATATTTATATATATATACTGAGTACATACATACAAATTTGCAGATAAATTAATATGCACCTACCACATCCACATCCTTGTGCCGCGGATCGCCTTGCAACACTGGCGCTTGGTGCCCTGAGGCCTCGATGCTCCAGATACGCCGGAGTTCATCAAGCAGTCCGCCCTGAAGACCATGGACAACAACTTCGGGCAGATGAACCTTGGTGAAACGATGCCAGGGGCGCGGGGCGCGGCTGACAGGTGGCTGCAACGTTAAGGATGGGAAAGGATGGGAGAGGTCGGAGAGGATGGGAAAGGATGGGAAAGGATGGTGAAGTGGTGGTGAAGTGGTGGTTCAATGGATGGTTAAGTGGTGGTTAATGATGGTTATATGATGGCTGAATGGTGGTTGGTGGCGCATGCCAGTTAGACAGTGGTTGTGAGTGGTGAGTTAGTGGTGGCAATGCCTGACGGTTGCTTATGGTGAATTGTTGATTTTGGGGCCTCAAATCAACAATTGATGATTGGGATTGGGAATAGAAGGGTTAATGCATGATGGTTGATGACGGGGAAATTTTAACAGTTGCCAGCAAGACCCAACAATAGCTCAGAGGATCAGCTGATTGTTCATGGTGTGAATCATCTATTATTTCCATGGAGATTGTTCAGGATGACAACCTGCTGGGCCTAGGGAAGATGTCAATGATGTTTCAAGATGTTTCAAGAGTTGGCTGCTGCTTTATTCTGGTTTTGATGAGGCCATGGGAAATTGTCCTGTATAAAATGTAGCTGACCATGATCAACAATTACTAACCAACAGGTTGATCATGGTACAGTCAGTTGTTATGAGACACTTGTTGATCAACATCCCATGATCACTTACTAAGTGAATTATGATCAACCAGCTTATCATGAACATAATTCACTTAGTAAGTGATCACCCATCATCCCATCATGAACCACCTACAGCTACTTGGGAGCGTTGAGGAGTCACCAGGCAGACCCGGCAGCGGTCCGAGGTGCAGCATGTTGTCCAAACATTCCGAAGAGCACTTGGGCTTCGAGGTCTATAGCCGCACAGCGACTTGGATGACGGGTGTTTGATGGGGATGAGTACAGCCTTACGCTGGGTCGAATTGAACCAGCAGACTAACACTTCATATGGTGGTTTCTCAGAATAGGGAACCCCACAAAATGGCTGGTTTATTACTAGAAATGGTTAATAATGATGGATGATGTCTTTGTTGGGGATGAGTAGTTTGGAATGGTTACCATTGGCCCCAAAAAACCTTGAAACAGGTCGGTTTTTAGCCCCCCAAATGGCGGTTCTAACCTATGAAAATGATGGTTTTCGGGGCCAAGGTTAAGAATTGATCAAAATGACTTAATTACTCATGATTGGTGAAAGAATCAAACTGATTAATGGTTGGTTGCTGATGGTTAGTGATGATTTTGCATGGCGAATGGTGGTTGGTAATAGGGGATAGGAAGTATTTAAGAATAGTAGTTGAACAGCTATGGGTTTGCCCAAAAATGGCTGGCACCTACGCAAACCATCCAAAAATAGCCGTTATTAAGAAACCACCAGTAACTTCGGGGTACGCTAGTTTTGGACAAGACCCATGACTGATGGCAAAGACACGTGTTTGTTTGCACAACAAACTATGAGGGAAGCACATTTACTAGCGCTTATGTCTTGAATTCTTGGATATGACATCAATGTTTGAACAAGCGAAGACTTGCTGCACCCCATAAAATGTCAAGGTTGCAGTAATCATTTTAGGTCCAAGAATATTCGTGAATATTCAAGCGACATTTATTTGTTCCCAGGACAGGTTTTCGACATGACCTATCTAGACAGGCGCGCGTTTGGTTTCGACGGTGTCAGCAGTTGTTAGTTGGATGTTACAGTAATTCAGAGAGCTGCATGGATGAAACTTAGTTTTGTTGCACGGCACCACTTGCCAAGGATGTTACAATCATTGGGAGTGTTCTTGCGGGGCAGTTTCCAAATGTTGGACAGCAAAGGAGTGTGCAATTGAAGTTCAACCACACGTGCCAAGATAGACAGGTGCAATCATTAATCAGGGACATCAACGGCACAGTCTGGCTGAATAGTCGCGAGCAACAAGACTGATGCATCCACATAGTCCTGGATACAAGCAACGGAATAGCGGCGCAGATAACAAGAAGGCGGTTTCACCCAAACAAAGTGTTTCAATGACTCTCGAGCAGCAAAATGCATTCGTTTGCAGCAATACTTGATGCATAACCCATGATCAAGCAGCATCAAGCATAAACAGTATAGTAGCCACCAGCCTTTCATAGACCACAAGACCACGGCAGAACGCTTACCCTCTTGTAAACTAACCTGGCAATTGAAAATCACCATTTTTGATAGGAAACCGTGAGAAACCAGCTACAAATGGTGGATTTTCCATTGCCAGGTTAGCTTACCAGACAGTTCTGCGCTGCAGCTGTGTCCTGATGGTAATCACAAACGCTTCGTGGGTGAGAAACCTGCTCAACCAAGCCATGATTGCATGCGACCACAGAATCACGGACGATCGCTGCCACCAAGTGGCTATGGGTCAAGCAGTTGACCAGCCAATTTCATGGGGGATAAAACCATATTATAGGGAAAACATCAAGTGAAGGAGCAAATGACTGTAGTTTTCCAACTAGATGGTTGTCATTGTGTGGTTCTTCATTCTGTGTTCTAAGTTCCACAATAGGACCAAAAACCATGATCAGCCATTCTTGCATATCAACCACCAGCGAGCCCCAAATCTACCATGAATGATTGATAGTTACTAATGCTTATTGACATTACAAACAATTGCTGTTGGAAACCATTGTGAGCCATCAACTCTGGTAACCATTGGCAATCTTTTAGCAACTATATTCCCTCTGATTGTTTGATAGTGGTGTTCCTGCAGTACAATTGTCCAAGAGGAACGTCCAACTATTTGATACAACCAATATTTATTGACCACAACAAGTATCAGCTGTTCATTGATTATTGCAACGACAAAATTTACTGCTGTTGATGAATTATTAGTCACCCCCAATCCCCAAGTGTTATCCCCCAGTCACCAGAATCATTTCAGCTGGATCGACCCCATCAGCCTTCCCATCCAACCGTTCGATGCCTGTAGTTATAGTTGGTATATCCCCTGCTATTGTTGGCGTTCTTCAATATAGTTTCCCATGGTTTCCCGAGAAAACAAAAAAACATTGGATTTTTGATGGTTATACAGTTATACCAACTATTGGTATATCTCCTGCTATAGTAGTCCATCAAAAATCAAAATCCCATGGTTTCCAGCGAAAATCCCATGTTTTTCCTAGAAATCCCATGTTTTTCCTAGAAATCCCATGTTTTTCCTAGAAATCCCATGGTTTCCCTCTAAAATCCCATGGTTTCCATCAAAAGATCCCACGGTTTCCCCTTGGAAAACTTGGTCATTCCCAGGAGATGCTTCTGCGCATGCCGCTCTTCGACCACGAAGAGCAGGACAAGTACACTCCGCCCGACATCGACGACGGCGACGCTGAGGGTTTCATGCACCTGTGCCGCGGCTGGGAAAGCGCGGGCCACGGCTGGCATCATGGTGGGAAGCCCCTGGGGTTGTGAGCAACTTAAGCTTAAGGTTTATAAACACTGAAGGATACCCCTGAAGGATACCCCTGAAGGATACCCCTGAAGGATACCCCTGAAGGATACCCCATGGCTTTCCACTAAAGGATAAACCACTAAGGTTATTTATAGACTAAAGGATACCATTTTCAGATAGAATTAGCAACTTATAAGGATACGGTCGTGGTTTATAAGCTCATTTATATACTAAAGGAAACCATGATTATATACTTCATGGTTGGAAGCCATGGGGTTAAGACCATGAGATATCATTATTGTGGGTGTACCATAGATTCATGCTTAATTAGTCTATAACTCATGGTTAATAAACTGAAGCCATCCTCATAATGGTTAACTGATGGTTAGTAACTCATGATGAACAATTGACAGATCATGATCAGGATTGATAAGCTTAAGCCACCCCTGATGGTTACAAGATGTTACAAGGGACCAGGGTCCCCAGACGTTAGCTAAATTGGTGAGCATAACTGGGCGAAATACTTGAATGGTTCATAAATTCGTGGTTGAGAAACTCACTTTGAAGAACCCATGCTGAATAACTCATGGCAAAGCTGTTTAACAAGCTGGTTTTTGGTTCATAACGGACAATCATAGCACATATTTGGAAATTCAGCCGGGAATATATTCTTCAGGAGTCATGATAACCAACTAAGGAAGATTATGTTTTTTGGATTGTGAATAGGGAATGCAAACTAAGAGAAGGTGAACAAATAGGAGGTATCGGTGTGTTATGACCAACCAACCAATGCTTATACAATGGCCAATGTTTAGCTGGTGAAGTGTTTTGATAGGTGATAATTAGTCACCAACGGGAGTAGGGGATATACCGGCTATCACAACGTGTTTTTAAAGGGATTGCAGATGCAAATTGCAAACATGTATTTTCGCATACATAACTTGGTATCTTAAGCAGCAGAAACTCACAAAGTATCAACCACCAGGCAACTAAAACAAGTCCAAAGAGAACCAGATGTTTGAACTTATTACAGCTGTGCAATTGACAAATTATCATTGTTGACAGCCAAAAAAACATTTGGACTAGGGATGATCGCAGAATAACAGAAGAGTATATGCCAAGACTCTCAATCAATATAACAAATCATCACTATCATCGTAGCGATTGCACCACCAATAGTTTGGTGCAAAGTTTTGTTGGTTGACCATGCAACAGTCTATCGGAATTTGTCACTTGATACCGCTACCGAACAAAGATAGATTTGTGCTGCAATGCTGGATGCTGTTCCTATCATTTTTGGGGTACCCCCATTCGCTGACATGACTTGCACACCGATATCATCAGTCTACGACCCACAGTGACCATGTTGGACTGTTGGTTGAATGTCATGAGCCATCGCAAATCAGCACGAACAACAACCATGAATGAAGATTAACCACGACTGTCGATATTATCATGAATGATCAACAATCCCTTATTTTGCCACGTGGTATTTAACATCAAGAAACCATAATGAATCATCATTGACCAGTGATTAACCATTTATCATCAATACACCCTCAATGTCCCTCAATTATTTATTGTCATGAACTGATCAATACCATGAATCATCAGTTGTACCATCATTGATTGTTGACTACAGTATAGCGAATCATCAATCATTAATCACCAATTAAGTATCATTCATGATTATCAATCCTCAAGATACCGTGAATTATCCCCTATGATGATGATTTATTCATCATTCACCACCAGTTAGACCATCATTACCAGGTGAGCCCCCTAGTTATAAGCTGGTTAGCCATTGAAGTATACTTAGATCTACCATTTCCCTAGTAGCTAAGCTTGCTATAAACCAAGTTAGCTAACAGCTGGCTGTCCCACCTTGTACTGAGCTTCCATCCCTCACTGGTTGTTGACAGCCAACCACCAACCACTGCGGTTACTCGGGGGCCCACCTTGCCACCATGAAGCTTCCCCCCCGCACCCGTCCACGACCAGCACGGCGCCAAAAGCGATAAGGATGTACCGACGTCGCCTGACGGTGCTTCAGTTCGTAGGGCCTGCAGTGCCTTGCTGGCGTGCCAGGGGAGTTTGAGTTGGCCATGGTTGGTGGTTTCAAAGATTTTCAAGGTGTTCATAAGGGTTTTACACGGGTTTCCTTGGGGTTTCATAAGGTTTTTTAGGGTCGTTTAGGGTTTTTGCATGGGATATAACAATGAAGTATGCTTTACAACAGGAGATGATGACTAACAATGATAGGGAACATACCAACAATTGAGACTAAACATGAAATTTTTGGAGGGAAACCATGGGGAAAACCCAAAACTAGGGGGTAACCGAAACACTTCTGAGTTGGTGGTTTGATTGACATTTTGCTTATTTTCCCAAATCTATTACCAAATTCACCAATAGTTGGTCGCAAATGGTTCGTAACAGTCGTGAATGGTTGATTTTAGGGAGTGATAATAATTTCATGATAAGGTATCATAGTTGATGATAAGCTTAAATGTTGATTTTACGGAATGACGACCAACAGGTGAATAGGGTTGTACATAGAATAATGATAAATGGTTGATGGTTGATGACAAGGTAGAATGACCAACAATAGTAGGGGATATACCAACTATATACTAGCATATAGCTGAGAATACCAAGTATGATGATGTCATGAACATTCCCATCATGGATGTCATATGATATGATGATGATGGATTGAACAATTGGTTCAATCGGGTCATGTTACTCATGCAATAAGATGTTGAGGGTCTCCTCTACTTTTTGCAAGGCAACGGAGTTGGCCAAGGTGATTTTTTGTGTGTACACCTATACATATATACATGCCGTATAATGTCGTATAACTGTTGTACTGTGTTGTAAGCATATTAACAGTACAATATTAACAGTTATATGCACATTCACCTTCATATACACCGCTTCAAATCTATACATATGCGCAGGCAGTTGCAGAATCTTTGCCCCCCTGGCAGTATCCCTGGCACGGCGAGAGCCTGACGAACCCCAAGGCTGGAGCCCTAAAGCTGTTGCCCATGAAGGACGGCGATGAAGAGATTGTCGCTTGTCACAACGAGGAAAAAGCTGTGGGGTTGCTGTGGTGATTGCTGGGTGAAAGTGCTTGGAGCTCAGCTATTGAATATATACATTACATTGTGACAAAAAATAGAGCTATGGTGAGCAACCATCTTGCACGTTTTTTCGACACTTATACTCGTATTTGATGATTTGGCAGGCGATTCGTCAGTATGAACGAAACCCAGGACGTCCTAACAAGATTGTAGTTTCTTGTTCAGCGATAAGAAGATGTCTAGCAGCTGACACGAATCTAGTGCTATGCTCTGCAAAAGATTTGGCCTCGACACTAGAAACAACAGCTATCTACATGTGTTTATCAAGAGATCCCCAAGCATTTGAATATATTTCCTTCTGGAAAGCTATTACCTGAATAGGTGCAACTTCTCGTTGCACAATTGAATAGCATGTTTGAAAGCTGTTTGTTTATACTTTCAGCTTAGATGTTCCATATTAGTCTAAGTCTGTCTGGTATGTCACAAGACATGTTGAACCATTTTGATATTTCCTTTCAGTCACTTTTCACAGCGGCAACAGAAAGGAACCAATCAGATTGGGGACCTGCCCTCCACCGTCGGCCTCACCTCAGGAACTGGTGGCAGAGCCACATACCATGCTGGTGATGCTCAACAGTCGCTGGGAGTATTCCTACACTCCCAGTGGGGAGGCCTTGGCTTTGCAAACCTTCATGTTGACGGAACCTGCCATCTACTGCTTAGAGGAGACCTGGGGAGCTGTGGGGTGTGGGCAGGAGTGGATGCTTGGCCACCGTTTGCAGCTGGTTCTGTTCACAAGATGTTTCATTGACCGGTTTCGATTGTTCAGCTTTACCCATGTCACTGCGTAAATCAATGTGTTCTGTGCTACAAACGGTATCAGTGCTCCAACCCACTTAGGGTGCTTCCTAACCCCTAGGGCCCGGGCAGTTTGGGTGGCCGACTTGCTGGCCCGCAGGACGAGATTCAAGGCAACATGGAGAGTCTGACAGGACAATCCTCTGGCCCTCCACCACCACCAGGAGAGCAGGTGCGCCCGCGCAAGCTGGGAGCCAGTTGCTGGTGCGGGATGCTGAGATGGGGACTCGACCAAGGCTGTTGGGATGCGCACTTAGCTTCTGATGCTTGTGACCAAGGCTGCCAAGTATGACTAGTCATGGTTGTGTACTATGCATGGTGGTCTGTGGAACATGGAGGCCCCGAGGGATGATTTGCAGAGTGTTATGCAATCATCGAAATGTGGAGAGCTCAGGTGTGATTGCATCTGTTCTGCGGGTTTCTGCAGCGAGCGTTGCGATTTTTTTTATATACCTGGATTCATGGTGTTCAGACCAACCGGATGTTGCACATTGCAAGTCTAATTTTTGCTTGAGCATGGTTTGATTGTCAATGACAATGAGTTTAACAGCTTGGTTGACCATTTTGATAGTTCAGCCCGTACTCAGGATGTGGCTATCATTAGAGCTTATTTCAAAAACAATAAACTTGCTATAAATGGAAGGACCTTTTACTCATAGCGAGGTAGAAATTGATGAACTATTGCCACTAACGACGCTTGTTATCCATCACCAATCATGAACAAAGCATCAGCCATTGTCAACCGTCATGAATCACGAGTAATCGCAATTCATGATCCATCATGAAAAGTATCATCAAGAGCAAGTAACCATCAATCAACAGACAAAAAACATCGGCACAACTTGCCGCACATTCACCAACAAATACCAATAACCCATTGATCACTAAACAACAAGGGACCCAATGACGTACCGTCCGTGATGAGCCACCACTCAACGGCCGAAGCGCCGGACGACGTGGCCATCAGGTGACCATTGAAGCAATGTACTGCCGCTACGGTATGCAAGCAGACGGTCGGTCTCAGTTTCTCGGCAATCTCAGGGACTTGCGGTGGTGGATGCTGCCAAATGATAGGGTTGTTGATGGTGGTGGCTGAATAATGATGATGTGAATGACTAGCAATGATGACGCATAGCCACATGGGAAGTTATCATGATTGATGATGATGAGGATAGTAAGAATGATGAGCTATTGACAGTTATTGACGGTGTTGATTCATAGCCTACTTGTCAGCCTAATTGTCACTAACGATGGTTAATTGCTGTAAGAACAACTATCGGCCTTCATTGAGTATAGGGGACAATCACCAGCACCGCTAGCGAGAACAATGGCAAATGAAGTCAAGGCTTAAAATATGCTTACGACTACTAGTAGTAATAGTTGCAACAATGCTGGTTCATGTTGATAATCATTAACCATTTGCGATTGATGGTACTCGTACATAATGGTATCATGATAGCGGCAGTAGTCAGACGGTTCGAAAGTAACAATTAACCATTGTATGCAGTAGCCATATCATGATGATGTCATTGTCAATCATGGTACCATGACCATGGCATCAAAATCTAACCATCAACCTACCATCATTTCAAGACCAATTTACTATCAAAACATCACCATTTCCCACAAAACAAAACCATCAATCAACCACCATCGAATTCCGCAGCTTTAAACATCACCAAACCTCAGTCCATCAAAACTCATTAAACCATCAACTATCACTTAACCATCAACCATCAACTGCATCAGTAAATCACCATCAAAATTGAGTAAGATAATCAAAATCACCCAACCAACAAGATTAAGCCAACCAAAATCACCAAAATCACCAAAATCACCAAAATCACCAAAATCACCCAACCAACCACCATTGAGCCAACCAAGCTCATCCAACCAACCACCATCAACCCGCTGTGGCGTCCCTGTGGCTTGGTCCCCTGCTGGCTCTGCGCCAGGTTTTGGCAGGCAGCCGCCAAGGCTTCGACTGACGGACTGACGGAGATCCCGGTGAGTCGTGGCTCGAAGGCAGAGGAAGGTTTGGTGGTTGAGATGGTGGTGCTTGAGATGGTGAAGTGGCGGTGAAGTGGTGGCGATTTTGGTGGTTGAAGGGTGGGGGTTGAGATGGTGTTTTGTGGTGGTGAAGTGGTGAGTGGTGGTCAAGGGGTGGTCAAGGGGTGGTGAAGTGGTGGTTAAGTGGTGATTAAGTGGTCGTTGAATTGGTTAAGATGGTGAAGTGGTGGTTAAGTGATGGCTAAGTGAAGGTGAAGTGATTAAGCGATTTTGGGTGGTGAATGATGGCGATTTTGGTGGTTGAATGGTGGTGGTTCTTTGGCTGGTGGTTGGGAGGGAGCTGGTTGGAGCCAGGGATAGCCCGTTCTGGCCCTTGAAAGGGGAGCCATTTGGAGCTACCAGAAGTGGGCGAAGCAAATAGTGATGAAGGTGGTGAAGTAGTGGGGAAGTAATGGTGAAGTGATGATTCGGCGGTGGTTAAGTGATGGTTAATTCAGTGGTTTATCTATGATTCGGTGGGTCAATGGTAAACCATGGTGCTGATGATAGTTAAGTTCATTGTTGATTGGTTGTTAGCCAAGGTCTTAGTGTTTGCTTTGTTCACGGGTTGTTACTGGTTTATGATGGGTATAGCAGTGATGGCTTATTGATGGTGAATGATGATGGTGCATGATGATTGCAAAATGGTGGTTTAGTCATTGTGGATGTTGCATTACTGATGGGTAATGATGGCGTTGCCGATTGTTAGAGATGGTGAACGATGATGGTGAATGATGATGTTGAATGATGATGTTGAATGATGATGTTGAATGATCATGGTGAATGATGCTGGTGAATGTTGATGGTGAATGATGATGGTGAATGGTGCTGGTTGATTCGTGTTTGTTTGTTGATCCCAATACATTGTGGTTAGTCCAAATGATTGAGGGTGTTGATGATGGTGTTTTCTATTTCATAATGGTTATTGTTTGTCTTGTTAGTGTGGTGTTGATGTTGGTGAAGGATCACATATGATTAGTCTGGAATGATGCTTTGATGGGTTTGTTGTGGTTTATTCATGATGGCTTGCATTGGTTTGTTTCTGCACTGATATTCATGATGGCTAATGCTGACTTCTAGTTCCTTCATATGGGTGTTTCTCGAAACAGGGGTACCCCTAAATCATCCCATACGAAGCATTTGTAATGATAAGACCGCATTTTGTTTGGGGTGGGGGGTGGTCCACCATGAACATCTCAACACATGGTGGGCACCTTTCGCGACCAGGGTCCTGGGAAGAAGTGCGGAAAAAACTGAACACATTTGGGGCTATTCAACTAGTAAGTGATGCTCGTTCTCCCCTGCTATGAGCCGTGGTTGGTTCGATATCATTCCAGGAGGTACTCCCACAGTTAGCTAGCTTGGGTTAAAACTAGGGCAACTACCAGTGATAGTAGATAGACAGATTCCTTGGCCGGCTTGTAAACCAACAGATCTAGCCAGAGGGGTATGGCAACAGCAGATCCCTATTGAAAACCTCCACATGTGATGGTAAATCGCCAGCGATTTCTGGATCAACGTTGGTTTACTGCAGGATCTCCCCCAACCCCAGGCATCACTAGGGTTGGAACCCCAGGGGCTTGGCAACCGGAGAGGCGCCTGGTTGAAACTCCTGGGGTTGGACCACTGAGGCTGGGACCATGGCCCCTACTTCGACCCAGAGAGCTCCTTCGGTGGAGCGTACACGCGCCATGGATGCTTCGGCATCGAAGGGGTGGATCTCTTCGATTGCACCTCAGCTGAGGATGGGTTGGATGGGTCGTTGTGGTGGTCGTTGTGCTAGGGATCTTGGATGTTGGGTCTACATATAGTGCTTTCTCAAAATAGGGGACCCCCCAAATCATCCATCAGTAATCATTTTTAGTAATCAACCAACCTTTTTTGGGGTCCCATATTTTGAGAAACCACCATATCCCTTGTAAGTCTAACATCTTATTGCTGCTGCTGGTTGCAAAGCTGGGTCTTAGTGAGTTTTACAATGTACCCATAGCGTTGCTGGCCGCATGGACAACATGGTTCGCTATGTGCTCGGGGGAGCCGAAGAGTGCAGGTTATTTAGCCAGCAATTGCTGTTTTTCTTTCCATGCCAGTATAATTGGAAATAATATGACCAGTCTAAGCAAACCAATATATTAGCTGATTATATGACCTAACAAGCAACCAATATATGACCTGACAGGTTTGCTTGCTAGGTCATATAATCAAGTTCATGTTCTGCAAGAGCTATTGCTTGGTGACAATTTGTTGCTCAGATGGTTCTTTGTTCAATGTTTGGAATGACCACCAAGCATCCCACCAAAGTTGCAAGTAGCACCCAATTCCCCAAGTGATTCAACAGGCACAGGTAAGCCAGGTGTTTACAACCAGGTAGATCATGGTGTCAGCATCCAACAGCTGGTCGTGTCAGCCAGGGTGGTTGCACCTGCAAGCTATGTCCTGTTGCGGCTCGCTTCCCAGGCAAATTCTTCGAGATTTCGCCCATGGAAGCGAAGGGCATGGACCCCTGCCAGCGCCAGGCCAGGAAGCACACAGGGGCACGGGTGGCCTTGCAGGTGCTGCCACGGTTGCTACCAGGCTTGGGCCAGACATATCTGCAACCACCGTGGAATGTCAGCTCTATAGCCGGTGATTTTGCCATCAAATGGGTGTTTCTCAAAATAGGGGACACCCCAAATCATCCTTTTTGAATCATTCCAATAGTAGTAAAACATCAATTTTTAGATTCCCTATTTTGAGAAACACCCAAATGTGCGGGGAGTTGTTGTTGCAAGAAAATTGATCTCCCATGATATTAGTTTGGTTGAATTTCCAGTGATCAAGGGCAGTTGTTGGATATACGGGATGATGCGGCATATATCCATCAATAGCCTACGTGGATAAACATATTGCCGTGAGTCAAAACGGTAGTAATTACAGTACCTCTTGTTGTTCACATCCCATAAATGACCTTTTCACTTGCTGTTCACATCTCATAATTGCCCTGCCCCAGTATCCCATAAATGATCAGTCACTATAGTCTTTCTTGCGATGTTCATGACATGCAGTTGCCTGGTTGGTTTCCTTATCACTGATGATCAAAGCAAGGGCAGGTACCCCGGTACCCCCATGGCTATAATCTGGCATGTGGGAAGTTGGACATGCTAAAAAAGCAGAGCGATTTCATCAATTTCCAAGATAAATGGATGTCCCAATTGTTGGCGAGTGAACTACAAGGTGGGGCCTCCTAGTTTGCTAAGCTGACTAAATGACTGGGCTGACTCCTAGTTGGAGATTATGGTTAAATAGCTCATTAAGCAATTGATGACTAAGGGGCCCCACCTTAGTCATCAGGTGGATCTTGGATTCGCCATGACAAGGTTACTCAGGCCAACAAACCAATAGGTTCATTAGCCTTGGTAACTCCTACCTTAGCAAACCTTGGATCGTTTCTTCGTGATTTCACCCATTTCAAGGCGCGAAATCTCTCTGAACGCCAGGTCATGGAGGTCTCCTACATGGCCCTATTGGAAGGTGGCTATGACAAGAGGACCATGCTGGGTGCCGGGATCCAGGCTGCATGACCTCGGGTTCATCTCTGAAGATCGCGTGAGTTTTTGACATTTGGAGACCGCATGCAGGATTAACCAGTAGAGACCAGGATTCATTTTGATGAGCTCAGAGACTTCATTCTTCCTTTGCTTAGAGACTTTTGGGCCCGGTTTCATTCTTCCTTTCCAGGTAATTTGAGCCCGGTTTCATTCTTCCTTTGCTTCGTTCGACTTTTGCGACCGTCGAAGGTCAACGTTGCTGAAACATGGCATGCCGACCTTGCCATGGCTGAGGTACATAGCCATAGGTTGATTGGTCGTCTAAGTCAGCATACTTTGGTGATTTGATACTTTTCAAAGCTTTTGAATCAAATTCCAAATCTCTTAGCTCCGAATCAAATACCTGAGCTCACCAAATCCTTAGAGATGATAAACCTCAGCTTCTGAATCAATCTCTTTGTTGATTCCTTTACCAACTTCCTGAGCTCGGCTTAGCTCAGCTTAGCTCGCCGAGTGCAGGAGCCTGCAACGAGAGGCGCAACACATCGGTCACTTCGTGGGAATTGACAAGGACGACTGGATGTGCCGCTTGACGGAGCTTGACGTCTTGATTGGCTGGCTGGGAAGGGTCCACCCAAACTACCGCCTTAGAGGCCATCTATCGGTACAAGGTGGGCCCCCCTAGTTAGCTGGGTGGGTTACAGCTATGAACTTAGCTGAATTTAGCTTTTTTGGGATATGATTGATTTACCATTTGTCGCCACTAAAGTCGTTAGACTTTTAGCAAGGGATCTAACAGCCACCAAGTTAGCAAAGTTGGTTGATCTTACTGGTAGATATATCCATAGGCAAATGGCTTATCAAGCAAGTTAGAACGTTGGGGGCGGCCACTTCGTAGAATTGTTCACCTTTCCCAACAATCAGGCAAAGTGGCCCTGGCTTTGGGATACCGGCTCGAGCTGATCCTTCAAGTACCAAAGCCTTGGATACAACCAGTGGAAGAGGATCGCATGTGATGGGACATGTGTGGACAATTGGCTTATGATTGTAGGGGATAGCAAGTATCAAAAAAAGTCGCCTTGGGGAAATCTGCATTGATGGGTTGGCGAATTAATTGGTACCAGCAAATCAGTGCATTGGTCATTCTGAGGGATATGACGTTTGCAGGCATAGGCAATTGAAGGTTTAACATATCAGTTGAATGGTGATTCGGCAATGGATTGAGTGTAATTACTTGTAACCATCAAGTGAGGGCGAATTGATGGTTTATTGAAAGTGTAGCCTGTGGACATCCGTGGACCATAATCAGTAGTCAATGGCATGGCCAACTATCAGGAGCAACCAGAGGTAATAGTGAGTGCTTATTGAAGCTTAAATAAGTCACATCAGTCTCCAGAAAATTCTCGCGGTGTTAAGTGTGTTTTTTTCCGCAATCCAGTTATGGATCGTTGATAGAAAAATTCTCATAATGCGTTGTAACACCATGAATCGCATCGAAATTTGTAATCCCGTAAACCCCCATAATATGGGATTTAACCAGATGGTATGGCTCAACCATTGCTAGTCCCGTAAACCCTGCTTAGATAGATATGAACCATGATCAGTAGTCCTTGCACTCAACCCTCCAGTCATCATTGCTTGTAATAAAGTCTGTACCTACCAAGCTGTGGGTGATGACTGACGACCCATCAAATAGGATTCTTTTGGGGTTGAGACCTGGCAGATTTGGCGGCATGGGGCTGTTTGCACCTTCACACCGTTTGGGTGGTGGGATGGGATGAGCCACGACTGTGGCAGTAACCATGACCCCTCGGTTCACTGGAATTGGCTGATGGACGTTGATTGAGCCTATTTCTCCGTTGGACTCCCCAAGGATTTTGGCACGGTGTTTGGGTTTCTATTTGTTTTTTGTTGCTTCAATCAACATTTCTGAGACTGCACAGCTATCCACCACAACGAATTAAGTTTCGGGGCGTCATGACTGCCGTACTGCTTTCATCTCACAATTGACTGAGGCATGGCCCGCATAAAGATTCAATTAACCATAATCATCATCATCATCAGCATCATCATCATCATCATCATCATCATCATCATCATCATCAGCATCAGCATCATCATCATCATCATCATCATCAGCATCACCATC
>VSDK01002158.1:204570-246282 GCA_009767595.1 Symbiodinium kawagutii | reverse complement strand
TACGGCATCAACATCAGCAACAATCACCCGACCCTGCCATGGATCATCCGTCACGCTGCGTACCTCCTCAACCGGTACGCGGTGCACAATGACGGACTCACAAGCTTTCAACGACGATGGCAGAAAGCGCACAAACAACCACTATGCGAGATAGCGGAGACAGTACAATACATGATCCCAACATTAAGGACACAAGTAAAGCTGGCGCAACGATTCTACAAAGGAATCTGGTTGGGACGAGACACAATGACCGGTGAATCAATCATCGGAGTCCCCGGCAAAATCCTACGGGTACGAACAATCCGGCGACAAATTATGCCGGACAAGTGCGACAAACAACTACTTGACACAATCAACGTCTACCCATGGACCGCTGTAACAATAGCGGACAAGATACAACCGGGCACACTGCCACTGGCAAACGCCAAAGCAACATTGGCGTTGGGCAGGAGAAGCAGAAACACAATCAGCGACAGCAAGCGGACAATCCGCGACAACCAGCGGACAACAAGCGACAACCTTGTCGCTACCAGCGGAAGCTACAACAACTCCGCCGTCAACAACACCAGTAGCGGCACAACAGCCTCCAATGTCACCAATGTCACCAATAGCGACATCACCAACAACGGGATCAACAAGACCGGCATTACCGATGCCAAAGGCACAACAACAAGTGCGCTCTCCGGCAGTCAAACGTGACAAAGCGGAAGCATCAGGACAAGCAGAGACGAAGCAACAGCAGACAACAAGTCAACCAACAAACATACAACGGGAAGGACAAGAAGGACCAGCAGCAACAAAAGCGAGAATCAACTCGCTCACCGTGACAACAAAGAAAGGAGCAAAGATCACAACAGCAAGCAATGAGGATGAGGAAGAACAAGACAACATTGACGCAATTGAAAGAATGATGGAGGAACCATATGTCTATGACAATGAAGGCATGGATCCAAAGAAAGTACAACAAGGAATGAAGAAAGAGGCAGACTCAATGAAGGCACAAAACGTCTTCACAGAGATCGACTACAAAGACGTGCCACCACAATACAGGAATCAGATCATTGAGTCAAGATGGGTCAACAAACCCAAGGACAATGAGGTGTGATGCAGGATCGTAGCAAAAGGATTTCTGGAAACAATCAAGGATCTTGACACAATAAATGCCAGCGCTCCAATCTTTGGCATATTACGTATCCTGTTGACGATAGCGCAATTCAAACAATGGACAGTGATGACAGGAGATGTTTCAACAGCAGTCTTGCGCGCAATAGCAGCAACAGACAATCTCTACATGTGGCCCCCAGCCGAGCTGTACGCAAAGGGCCACAACACCACAACAGTGTGGAAACTCAACAAGGCAATCTACGGACTTCGCAGCAGTCCAAAATCATGGCAAGACCATTTTGCCAATGTCCTACAACAACTGGGACTGATACGGCTCACAAGCGAGCCCAATGTCTACAGAGACACACAATGCACAGTATACCTTTTGGTGTACGTTGACGACATCCTCTTCATCGGTCAACAAGACCGAGTGACAACACTTTTCACAGCAATCCAGAAACAAGTGTTGCTACGACCAACAGGCAACCTGACAACAGGCAAGACGGTACAATTCCTCGGCAGAGACATCGCACACAATGGTGACCGTTACTCAGTGGCACTAAGTCCACAATACATCACATCCTTGCTGAAGGAACGCAAGCTCGACAATTGCAATCCCGTCACAACCCCAGGGACGGCAGGATTGAAACAATCAATCAATGACGAACAACAGCTCAACAAGGAAGAGCATGCAACCTACAGGAGAGCAGTTGGAAAGCTACAATGGCTGACCTACACAAGGCCAGACATTAGCTATGCAACAAAGGAGCGAGCAAGGGATCTACAATCACCAACACAACACAGCTTGAACAAGCTCAAACATCTCCTACGGTACCTTAAGGGTACACAAGACTACAAGATGGTCATACAAACAACCATTCCACCAAACAGCACAGATACAATCGACCTAACATGCCAGGTCGATGCAGGCTGGGCAGGATGCCCAACAACAAGGAAATTCAACAACAGGATTCACAATCACACTGATGGGATCAACAATACAATTGGGCAGCAGCACACAATCGGTGGTAGCGCTATCAAGTGTTGAATCCGAACTATACGCAATAGGAACAGGAGCAACAGAAGCACTACATGCAATGAACTTCATCGAAGAAGCAATGCCAACAATGAAAGTCAACATACGCATCTACACAGACTCAACAAGCGGCAAAAGCATGGCAACAATAATCGGGTCATCAAAGAAAGCAAAACACATTGACCTGAAATACCTATTCATACAACAGCTGGTGCACAATGGCATTTTGTCAATCCACAAAGTGCACACAACAGCAAACGCAGCAGATATCCTCACAAAGTACACAACGGCAGAGGTGCTTCACAAACACCTCTACAACATTGGCCTCCGTGGCCAATAGCACACACACAAACGATTACAAAGTGCGCACGTTTCACACACAACTGTACAGTTGTGCCATGGTACGCTATATCCTTGCTGTCTTAGATACAATGGATGGGTACTACGATATGGACTACTTGGACTACAATAGTGTTTCAATCTTTTTTGCTGACAAGCCGTTTTGCTGCATGATCACAATTCATTTTGATAATGCGTGACGCAAGTTTCTTCTTTTTGCCGCCGCAGCCCTTTTTTGACAAGAGCGGAACAATCGGCCGAGAAAACAATCTTGACACCAAGACAATGGCCGAAGGAAATCTGACAATCAATGTCGATGATGTCCAGGTGGTGACAATCGAGGACCTCCTTGATGCACCGGACTATGACAATTTGCCACAACTTGGCAATGGCTGCGCAAAGAGTGTTTTTGCCATCAACAACAGGTTTATCCTGGACGAGATGGCAACAATGACAATTGTGAAGCCAGTCCAAGAGGACAATGGCAATACCTGGGCTGAGCTGGTCTCAGCACAATCCTGTGCAAGCCAGTCAATCTGGTTCTGCGCAATGACCAAGGCCGAGTTCGAGGCAATGGTCGACAAAGAGACAGGGGAGCTCACAAAGCTGGATGGAGGATTCAGACAATCCAGAGGATGGGCACAACTGATCCTCCACGGCGCCACAATGGATGCGGTGTGCAATCTTGCATATCACATCTCAATGGGCTTCTACCTGGTGGGAGTCACAATGGACTTCTACAACTGGAGTTCACATGCCTCACAAAAGGCTGTGAACAATTTCCAAAGAGGCCACTCCGCACAATATGCGCAAGTACTGGTTGGTGACCAGTACAATCTCAGTTCCTTTGAGAGGAACAATCTCCTTGTGGCAAAGGTCACAAACTATGACGTGACAAGCCTCTTCGAGCGTGTGGGTCTACGGGACCCCAATCAATGCGGCAAAAGCCCTGGCCGCACAAGAGAACAATCCAATCCACACGGCTTTCCAATAAGCCATGTTCCATGCAGGAGCACAAGGATTGGCAAGGCTGCCCCCAACAATTTACTGTGCGCTCCAGGCCTACAAGAGGGTCGCAAATTTTGCTGAAGGACAATCCGCGATTGAGGGCAAGCACAATCGTGGACACCCTGAGCACCGACAATGGGTGCAATCTCAACAAGCTGCCCTTCGTGCGCAAGAGGATGCAATGATGGCAGCAATCCTCCACACGCAAGAGGAGGAAAAAGAGCAAAGATCTACAAAGAGGGGCACGTGAGGACAAGGATGCCACAATGAGCAAGGCATCCACAAGCTGATCGCCCACAAGATGGCAATGGACAATTTGTCCACAGAGGCAATGGGAGCTGATTCGACAACAAGGCATACGTCGCCCACAATTTCGCACTACGAGCCGACGATAAGGATCGCTCTCAACAATGCCACCTTTTCTTTTGTACAGGAGACTGACAATATCATTTACAAGATGTACATAGATGAGTGAACAATGAATGCAACAAAAGATGTTACTGGTCGACAATGTCAATGGATACAATTGTTTAAACAATGATGGTAAAACAATCACAATGATTGGGATACCAAGGGACGGTGTTAAGATACAAGTGTTTACAATTGGTGCAGCTTTACAAGACATGCGCAACATGTACAATGCTCGTCATGGGCCTACAAGGCCTTGAGCCGTTTGACAATTCAAGGTCAGACAAAAGAGAGTACAGACAAGTGCGTGCTGGGAACAATCAGTGATACAATCAGGGCTACAAACAACAGTGAAACTTTACAGGACGGACGGATGGATGGATGGATGGATGGATACATGAACGGATATATGGAGCAATAGGTAAATAGATAGCTGGGTATAGATAAATAGATAAGTAGACAAACAAATAGATAGATAGATAGATAAATAAATAGATAGATAAATGGATAAAGATGGGTAAATTGAAAACAGACATATGTTAGAATGATAGATTGATGGGTAGATAGACGGATGGATGGATGGATGGATGGATAGATAGATGGATAGATAGATAGATAGACACATACGCAGCTGAATACTTTGAATAAAAAGCATGGATGGAAAAAAGAAACCTTTTCAAAATCATAGGTAAATAGAAAAACATGTCACTAGGTGAATGAAAAACAATAGATAGATAGATAGATAGATAGAAAGAGAGATAGATGAATAAATAAATAAATAAATAAAAATAAATCAACAATAGAGTAAATACATGCAAAAAAAAAAGAAAAATAAATAGACAAACACGCAAGCAAATGCATAAACAAACAAACACATGCATAAACAAACAAACAAACAAACAAACAAACAAACAAACAAACAAACAAACAAACAAACAAACAAACAAACAAACAAACAAACAAACAAACACATAATAGACAAACGAACAAACAAACAATCAAACAAACAAACAAGCAAACAAACATTTAAATGAATTAATAGCTAAATCGATAGATAAAAAAATAAATCCAATGTGCATTACTGACTGAGCACTGCAGGAAACCCGACCGGGTAAGGGGTCGACATGTGCTCGTTTTTATTGTCTTGGCTCAAAGACTGCCAGCAGTTTCGTCGCGACACGTTCAGTGAAAGATATGGAATAAAATCATGGATATATGAGGATAAACCAGCTGTCCTGCTTCTGGGTGTATATTTTTCTGCGTTTGTCGATTTTTTTTCGCAAAAAAGGACACGTCCACATTCACGCCATGCCGTTTTTCCTGGCATGCTGCGGGTCCTCGCCATCGGCAGAGTTGCAACAACTTTCCCGGAAACTGCAAACTGAGCGTGGGCAAGGTCAAGAGGTCGACTGAAGAGTTGCATATTTTCGCATTGTTTCCCGCTGGGCGAGTTACCGTGGACCAGAAAGTGCACTCTTCACCTCACATTCTGTTTGCAAGTTACAAGTTGCAAGTGCAACAATTGAATGTAGTAAAGATGGTTAACTAAAACATTATTTATTTCATCAACCTCACTACCACTACCGCGTGCAGTTGTATTGTTGAACCAAAAACAAGGTGATGAGGTCTTTCCTAGGGTGCCTAATCTGCCCTCAAAAAGGGATGGCAAACCCTTCATATGAGCTGTCCTAAGTGGAAAGTTGAATGGGTGTACGCATTTCTGCTGTTGATTACTTTGTTGGAAAGGTCATGTAGGGAATATGGCAGTTTTATGGTGGATGACAATGGTTAGTAAGGGGATAGCCAACAACAATAGTAGTACACTAATTATGGGGGAATATATACAGTTGTTAGTGGTCAAACTATGGTTAACTAGGAATTATAGGAGAATACATAGGTATAAATAGTACGGGCTAAGGAAACCTCCCGCCAAAGTTGCCAGCTGCGAGGCATGAAAGACAATGTCCCTAGCAAAATGTCTTAAAAAACATAAAAAACGAAGGGACAATATGCTGGAAGTTAGATAAGCCGGTCAAAACTTGCTGCAACGCTTCTAGAACTCTCACATACCTTACACCCAGTTTCTGTAGCTATAACCGTATTGCCCAAATTTCGGCCTTCTTCAATCAAACATTCCATCCAAAAACACAAATGAGAATGCTTTTGAACTATGTCATGTCAGGATTCAAGACTTTTTGCAAACCTGAACAGTTCCCCAGGGCCTTGGGTGGTAAACTCCGCGGCTGGTCATAATCCTGGAAAAAAGTCTTCCCAAAATCCAGCTGGTCTTGCTCTTCTTGACCCGATCTTGCAATATCCTGGAAACGTGGGGCAACCATCCTTCAGGAACTCCTCAATCCTGTGACTTTAGAAGCTTTTTGATCTCAGCTCAACACGGCATGGAACCTGGTGGAACCTTTAAGAACCAAACAGGCTGTCTGCTACAGGCCAGCTGAAACTTATCTTGGCTGAACCCAAAATCTGTGCTGCTGGAAAAGAACTAGTGTAGCTTACAACTCACAGTGTGGCAACATTTTTTTGAGAATCTCTAAAGACAACCAGAGCAGGCCATCCCAATGACCTATCCGTACTACACGGTGGCAATGGACACTTTGCTGGCAATGGAGAAGATGAGGCCGCATGAACAACTGCTGGAGGATGATTTGCTGGTGCAGTTTGAGCCTGGCATGGGGAAAGCAGCGTTCATTTCGCACCAGTGGACCTCACTTGAACACCCTGACCCAGAGTTCACTCAGATGCGGATCTTTCAGAATGCCTTGAAGAACATGATGACAAAAGGAACGTGGATCTATCCGGACATCGCCACAGAGTACAATACTCCAGGCAAAAGCATGCACCGGAGGGAACTGAGGTCGAAGCCATTGTTCTTTTGGTACGATTATTTTTCGATCCCGCAACTGAGTGACAGCAAGTGGTGCCTCGGAGGTCTCCAGATGTGTGCTCAAGACAGAGCCATTGAAAGTATTCCTGCATATGTTGATCGTTGCGAATCTTGCCACAAGAAGTGTTATTCCCCAACAGAGATGTTGGATTTCCCACTGTCACAGGAAGGTTTGCCATTGGGTGCTGCTTCTGTTCTGGAGCAGACTGACTTTGGGTGCTCCCCAAACAAATTTGCCACCCTTTTGCGATTTTGGTTTGCTGGCGCGATTATTCTTGTTGAGTGGTCAGGTTCCTATTTTAAGGAATTCTTGGTCAGGTTCCTATTTAAAGATTTTTAAGGATTAGAATCTAGTAGAATCTACATGTGAATCTATATACATATCCATATACATATGAGTCTACGTATGAATCTACTACTATGAATCTTTATGTGTCTTGTCTTGCAGATTGTTTGGTAATCGACGCATCACATGGCCAGGCATGGCTGAGTCGCTTCCCAGGTGTAGTTTGTGCGTACCGCAACCTGCGAAACGCCTGGGTGCACCGCACTGCGGACTCTGCGGTGGTTTGTGTGGCAGGTCTGGCGTGGCGTTGTGTGGTCGTAGAGCTTATCATGTTGTCTATCACTCTTTGATATTGTTGTTATGTAATTGATTTTTTTTTAGTATTTTTTGTTTAATCAATTTTGAATAGATCTATTCAAAATTGTTTGATGGTTCATTTGCTTCTGCCCATCTCTTTCCTGCCTTGCTCTCTGCTCTTCATTCCCTTCATGTAGAGGCAATTTGAACATGTGGGGTCATTAGGTCCTAAATTCTTCTTTTACATCCTGGAAGCCTAAAGTTGTAATGAGATCTCATGGACAAGAGGACAAATGCAAGGGGCAATCACATGCAGTGGTCCAAGATCATTGAAATTGAAGATCCTTTGAAGGAATTTGACCCCTACATGATTGCAGTACAGCTTGTGTACCGAATTGATTGGCCCATAGATGTTCGTGTTTGAGGTGAGGGAATGACACTTTATGCTGCAACGCTGCAACTACCTAGCCTCATGTGCAGATCCGCATTGCTTTGCCCAAGGAGCTGTTTTTTGTCCTTTGCCCGAGCGTGGAGAACAAGGATCGCAGCGAGCTCCTGGGTTCGTCAACCTGGGAAAGTCGAGGTTGGTGTCGCATGGAGAGACAACTTCGAATCTTGAATGCAAGAGATAAGATAAGAATGCATTCTGAATGCATCTCATGGGATAAGAATAAGAAAGCATTCTGAATGTATCTCACGAGAAGTAGAACCACTGGTGGAACGGTCCAGCGAGCAAGCATGACTTCTCCAAGAAAACCATTTGAAATTCAAAGAGTTGCCTATGAACTGAATGATGTAGGAACACGGCTTCTTCCAGATTTTCTTAAAGGCACTCGGTCTACAAGTCAGACACGTGAGGTCACAGTTGCCAGAAGGTCTCTTATGCAGCACACACACAGACGCACGCATGCACACGCACACACTGACACCCAGATAAGAACCCATCCTTCACTCAGGCAATCTTAGTAGACATGAATGATCAATGTAGTTGCCAGCAACAGCACGGTATTTATGACACGCTGGCAGTGCATCCTAGACAGCAGCGAGGACGAATGCGTAGGTACAACCATATTGTGAAAATCGTTGGAAGGTATGTATGTAGTATCCAACGCAAGGCTTTTCAACAGTTGAAAGTAGAAATCCACAGAAATCTATTCAGTCATTCTCACACATGCATGAATTTGAAGCGAGAAGGCAAACCATAAATCAGTACCGTGCTGTCCAAATCTCTGCATTTGAGGAGAGCTCTTGCCGACAAAGTCCTACATCGTGGTCAGGAGCCATGTGAACTATGAGGTCATTGCAAGTCCGATCACCTCCTTTGGTGGAGTACCGGGTGAAGGCAGCTTCGGAGTCAATGAAGATCGGTTGAAGCTTGGGATAGTGCTCAAAGGCTTCTTGGAACGTCTCATAAAGCGTCACTTGGCGGATGGTGACTTCGCAGGTTACCGGATGTATTTGAATCTGCAAGACTGGTACCTTCGAGGGTTTCCTGTTTCCGATGCTTGGACTTACAATTTCCCCGGTGCTTTTACCCTGTCGCAAGACGGATTACTAAAAGTGAACTCGTTTCGCCTTGACAAAACAAGTCTAAGGAGCCAATTTCCTTACTTCCTGCCGATGATACCTCCGATCCATGCATGCGGTTCCTTTTTGAAAATGGCTTCAACCACGTCAATGACGTGGACGATGCAGGGTGGTCACCGTTTTGTTATGCAACCATGCGAGGGGATCCTGCACTTGTAAAGAGCTTCCTGGAGCATCGTGCTAATCCAAACGATGTGACCAAGAGGACACACAGTCGCATGGGCATCATGGCTGGCCAGTGCGTTTTGAGCATCTGCACCTGGTGGCACCACAATGAAGCTGCGCAACTACTGATCGATGCAAAAGCTGATGTCAGTCTTGGTGTCATTCCATCTATGCAACTTGCAGCCCACAAGAACAACGTGGATGCCTGGACGGCACTTGAAAAAAGTGACTGGATACCATGATTCTATGGCTAATCTCCCGGCAGGATATTGCCTTGCCTGGCCAGCGCGCTAGTTGGGACCCCCTTCTTTGGGTACAGTATCGATCCGAGACTGAAAGACATACAATTAGATTCAGAATAGATTCAGATTCAGATTGGATTAGATTCAGATTGGATTCAGATTAGATTCAGATTGAAATAGATTAGATTTAGATTAGATTTAGATTAGATTAGATTGCATTAGATTTAATTCGATTCGATTCGATCCGATCAAATTAGACTAGACTAGATTAGATTAGATTAGAGTCAGATTAAGATAAGATTAGATTCAGATTAGAATAGATTAGATTCAGATTGGATTGAATTAGATTAGATTAGATTTGATTGAGATTATATTAGATTCAATTCGATTCGATTCGATCCGATCAAATTAGATTAGATTAGATTAGATTGATTAGATTAGAGTCAGATTAAGATAAGATTAGATTCAGATTAGAATAGATTAGCTTCAGATTGGATTGGATTAGATTAGATTAGATTTGATTGAGATTAGATTAGATTCAGATTGGATTCAGACTAGATTAGACTAGATTGAGATTACATATGATTCAGATTAGATCAGAGTAGAATCAGATTAGATTTGATTCAGATTAGAATAGCTTCAGATTAGATTCGATTAAATCAGATTAGATTCAGATTGGATTGGATTAGATGTGATTAGATTTGATTGAGGTTAGATTAGATTCAGATTGGATTCAGACTAGATTAGATTAGATTGAGATTACATATGATTCAGATTGGATTCAGACTAGATTAGATTAGATTGAGATTACATATGATTCAGATTGGATTCAGACTAGATTAGATTAGATTGAGATTACATATGATTCAGATTACATCAGAGTAGAATCAGATTAGATTTGATTCAGATTAGATTCGATTCGATCAAATTAGATTCAGAGTAGATTCAGAGTAGATTAGACTCAGATTAGATTTGATAGATACACAGAAGGTATTTCAAGGTATAGCCCGAACCCTTTCAACTCCACTTGCTGAATTATTTGAGTTTTTTGTTTTGTTTAAGATGATTTCAAAACCATTCACTCCCCCACCACAACCTCCAAACCTTGTTTGGGCATTTCTTGGCTTCGTTGAATTTTCTCGCTGCTAGTCCTCCCATGCTTGACCAAGATCATTTATATGATGAGGGTCAGACATAAAGTAAGCAAGATATATTCTTGCGTGTCGTTCCCCTTCTTAAGGAAGGGATCAGACTGCTGTGCTGTGCCGGCGACAAGCCAGACAGACCTAGCCGACTTCCTGCACTTTGGCTCGCGAGTGCTTTGAATTCTGTAGCAGCGGTGAAGGTGCCCTGCCTGCATTGTTAGCAGTTGACAGTCGTGGAGTGCTGTAGTTTGGTGCGATGTAAAAGAAGGACATGCAAAGACCTCAGTCAAAACGGTGAAGTTGGAGGTCATCAGTGATTAGTGATTGGTGTTTCTTCTTGACGAACAGCTTGTACCCTTTGGGTGCCTTTCCCTGATGATGGGATTTGTGTCAAATGGGTGTTTCTCAAAATAGGGGTACCTCCAAATCATCTACTTCTCAACTATCTATACCAGTAAACCAACCATCTTTGGGTCTCCCTATTTTGTGAAACCATCAAACAGATCCCAGCATCATTTTCCATGTGGTTTTTCAGCCGCCGCTTCTGGGGCTTCCGCGGCTTCCGTTCCCAGGAGCTGTTCGTCCAATCCAACGGCAAGCTCAACCTGTCAGGAGCGCTACATGCTGCCATGATTCATCGAGGAGGCGAGTCTGTAACATCTTCAAACTTGACATATGAAAAAAATGTTTGAACATGTTTACTTAAACTTGGAATGTTCAATTTTAAACTTATGAGACATGCTGAACTATTTAAAAAACCTTATCCTTTCCTATTCTAGACTTCTTTTGTCCATTATGCGTGCTACTTATTCATGCACAAGCTTGTCTTATCGTGCTACCCCTGCTTAGTTCTTCTTCATCTCTCTCTTGGCGTTTTCTGGATGGTGATATCAGGGGAAATGCAGTGCTGCCTTTGATTCAGTCCAGCAGCTTGGCAGTTCGTTTCTGAATGTGTCAGGTACTTGCGAGATGGTTTCGCAATTGATGGAGTTAAAAGCTGATGTCAACGAACCATACCGAGTGCCCTCAACGAGCTTCGTGGGATTGCTTTACTTGTCTCAGAGCCTACAGTACAGATTGGGAGCACAAAGGACTGGAGCTCGCCTCGGATATCACAGTTTTGATGCCACACCCTTAATGGTGGCAGTGATCACAGGCCAGTATGAGGGTGCCATGGCTCTTATCCACGCAAAGGCACGTGTGGATTTGATGAACAAACGAAAGAAGACAGCCATGGATTTGGCGCTGGATTTGGAGGTGCCCCATTTCCTGATCAAAGCATTGGACGGTGAAATGGCGGATTGCAAAAGGATGGTGTCCTCAGCCATGAATAACCGGTACCCAATGTCCCAGTCGGTGTAAGCAGTCGGCGATGTGAAAAATCTTATTGGAGTTGTACCTCTTCCACAGGAGAGAAATCACAGCTCCTGGTAGTTGAGTCCTGCAGGAAGCTCAGGTTTAAGCTTTAAGTTCCGAGTCAATTAAGATCCGGAATGAGAGGAATCTCCTCATTGGTTGACAGTTGGTCGTGTTTGCTGAACAAAGATTGGCTAGAATTTCGAAAGAGATCGGTGTAAAGGATATGAATGTCCGTGATTAAGATAAAAGCATGCACAATTCTGTTTCATGTCTATAAGAACACACGCACAGCCTGAATGGCTTCTTCGATGTTTTGAAACCAGGCTGCTTCCTAAGAAACGCTGCAGATTTGAATCATTAACGTGCACAGAATACTGATGGCAACTTGTTAGTCTTGCAGCCAGCCCACGAAATCAAGTTTGAGAGGCGAAACCAACCAACCAACAACAAAAAGCTCATTCTCCCTCGACCTGTTTTTGCAACTTTTTGATCTGGGAGAACAACGTCCTCAACAACGGTCGTTTCCCCTGCACCCCACCTGCGGGACCGGTGAATCTTCTCAGTGCTAAGGGTTTGCTCAGTCACAGATTCGGACGACGCCAGAATGGAGCGAAACTGGTTCTGCTGGCAGGTCATTGGTTTTGCAGGTGATCCCATGGCTTCTGCGCATCCAGGTTTCAAAAACCAGTGAATTGAGGGTGAATTAGTTGGAGAAACCTTAAAACAAAAGAAGTGACCAACAAAAATATAACACAAGACCCAAGAAACAAGGGTAACGAAAAGAGTAAGGGCATTGGAAGGGGAAGAAACAATCAGACTGGTACCAGTCGGTGGAGGAAGATGAGCCCCAAAGAACGCACAAAGACAGAGACCAACAACAAAGAACTTGAGAGACCAACCAGAAGAGAAATGTACACACGATGTTCGAACGTAGAAAAAAACGAAACAAATGGATCTTTACGCACCTCCCCCACCCTGCCAATCAGCCCCACTAAAAACATAATAAGTCAGATAAACAGCAGTCGTAAAGAGGAGTGCTGTTTGGCAAGCGTTTACAGGTCAGTGTAGCCCTCAGCAAACTTGAACCACGAAGCACTTTTTGCAGGGGCTGGGGAGCTGCCTCAAAATGACAAGTCAAGACAGATACCTGGGGAAGGCCTTTGTGCCAAATGGATAATGATGAGCGTTTCCCTTGAGAAGCAGCCAATTTAAGTGTTCACGTAGCATCAATTCATGAAGGCGTGCTCAATTGCACGCAGCCATCCGGAATGGATGAATCTCAAAGGTGAAGTCTCCGTGCATCATCAGCTTGGTAAACAGGTTTCTACCAGCCTATAGATGAGCAAGATGTGAGGATTGACTCCCGTTTTCGAGAACATGTTGGCAAATGCTTATTCACATTTCTTGTCCCAAGAAATGAGGTTTGTTCCCGCTCGTGTATTTATCAAACTTCTCAAGTCCCCAAGGCGAGAGCATAGACACCAGATCCTAGTGATACTGTGATGTTGATGCCAGAAACGACAACAACCAACGAAGGCACTCCCGAGTTGGGAGAAATAAATGGAAATGGACCAAGGCAAGGGAGGCAATTTGAAAGTTCATGAAGTTCGAACTGCAAGTTGCTAGGCCATCTTTTGAATATGGCTATGGGTCAATATTAATCAACCAACTAATGGGGGATTTCCACCAATAATACTAGGGAAACTAATGGTTAATGATAGGGGAACCAGGGGTACGGGATTTTGACCCACAGCCATATCATTTCGTTGGTGTTTGGTATGGCTGAATTCGGACGGGAGGAACAAACTATGATCAGCTGCTGGCTAAGGTGGTACATCCAAACCCACGGACTAAATCTCAGTAGACCTGTCTCAATTCTGCTGATGTGCTGGGGAGACCTCACGATGCCACAACGATACTGCCGTGTGAAGCTAGTGTAGATTCACCAATCCGAGGCAAGGGTTTGAATCATTTTGTAGCTAAGGAACTGATAAGAACACTTCCATAGAATTTGTGTTCCAAAGTCTCTTATTCTGGACTGTTTTGTTGGAGTCTTGAGTGAATGCCTCTTGTTTCACTTACCTTGAGACGAAATTACATGCCTGAAGTGACCAGTGGCGGTGCGGCTGTGCCGCTCTCTCGGTCGTTTTCATGGCGGTCGTAAATGCACTGTGCCATCAATGATCTGCGGAAGCAAGGACGCTTGCGTGAAAAAATCATTGACTACATCAAGCTTTGTTGTGCCGGCTTGTTCGGCGAGTGCTTTCAACATGACAACGCTGCATGTGATGTATTAGTAGATCATGTGGATTTGTTCGATTAGGTCCATGACCATATGTAAGCCTAGCACTGGTCACTTGGCCTCACTTTGGTGGAAGTTTGTTCTGTTTTCACTCGCATGGTGCCATATCACGAAGATGAACTACATACGGTATCTGAAGCTGCTCTTTTCCGCACTACCTTGCTGATTTGCACCACTCGGCGACTTTTTGCTTTGCCAAGATTTTATAGGAATCATTAGGGATCCCATCTTTTGTTCATTAAAATTGGCGATTCTGAAGATTCAACTGTAGTGGTCTCCTCAGTCTTTGCTAAAAAATGCGACATTTCCTGGCTACACAACAAGCAGATGGCATGCAGACGTAGGATCATGTTGGAGTTGTAGAATTGCCAAACAACCTGGCCATGTGAGCTGCTCACTGTGGTTTTCATGAGTGAGTACTCCGAAAAGGAGCTTTTGTCACGTGTAGAGCATGCTTTAGGCACGGATCGTCTACACGTATTGGAAAGTCTGCAGAAAAATGGAAACTTGCTGGCTCGGATGCCTGAAACGCTTCGAGCTGACAAAGAGGTGGTCTTGGTTGCTGTGCGCCAGTGTGGTTCCGCTTTAGAATTTGCGGTGGACTCTTTGCGAAATGATCATGAACTCGCACTTGAAGCTGTCAAGCAGTCTGGCGATGCCTTGGGAGTTCTCCATGATACCTTGAGGGCTGACCAAGTGATTGTGTTGCAAGCTGTCGCGGAGAATGGCAATGCAATGGAACATGCAGATATGTCTCTCCGCAAGGATGCTTCATTCTTTCTGCGTGCTCTGGGTACAGGTGCTGCCGCAGCTCCAGCAATTTGTTTTGCTGCAGACGAGCTACTGCAGGATAAATCTTTCCTGTTGCAAGTTGTCAGAAGAAACCCTTGGGCCCTAGGCTTTTTGCCAGAAACTGCATCTCGGGATCCTGAGATTGTCAATGAGGCTGTAAAAAGAAATGGAAGACGTTGGAATCCTTTGCACCCCAACTGCAAGACAAATGGACGAAGCACTTGGACTCGTAGCATTGCCTCAGCTCACCACAGCTGACTGAGTCCAAACTGTCGATATTTCTGCGGTGGGTGTCCAGCTGAAACAAGCTTGGGCAAGAAAATGGAAGCTTGGGAATGTGGTCTCACTGTTGTTTTTGGAGGATGGGGACAAGAGAATTTGATACAAGTTCCATCGTATAAAGTGCCCGCACGGATTTTGAACGAGGATCATCATGACTAGGTCTGAGAATCTTGCAGATCTCCTTGGCAAAAGGGCTTGAACTGTTTGGGATTGTAATTTGAACAATTGTTTCAGAAACAGGAGGGTATTCACTGAAAGTAGTATAGTTGAACTGTTTCAAAGGAAGGTTTTCTCCGTTTTCTCATCATGTCCTCTTTCTCGCGCATCACTATTTATGCTAGCAGCACCCGTTCAGTGCTCAAGCTGAGGAGTGCTTGCAAAAACCAACAAGTGTCACGAAACTTCAGGAGCTTCGAGAAAGACTATGCCACTCCAAACTCCCGACCTGAAGAAAAGTTCTTGGCAAGACGAGTTTCGCAAGCGGACAAGAGTACCAATCAGTAAAAAGAGATGTGGTAAGACAATGCAAGACTTGAACAAAGCTTTGCTTCACTCAACTGGACGCACCCAGACCACTTCACAAGGCAAGTTCAGCTAAAATGGCTTCGCCAAATGGCACCCCGCTTCAAGTGCATGAGACGCTGGATGCTTTTGAGGCGGCCCGGCATGCAGCCGTTTCAAGCGTTGCCTTCCTGGCAGAGACATCGATCCATTCTAAAGATTTCATGTCGTCCGGTGGATGGTGCAAATGACATACTTGGATCGTAGAAGATGTAGAAGTTCAGATGCAGGTATGCTGACCATGGTGTCAGAAAATCATAATTCTTTTATAAAAAATCTTAGGATGTTCACCATGCAGGGCCTGAGAGTTTTCAGAACGCCGCGTGGATTTTGACGCAGGTACTTTTGGTTGCCTTTCTAGCCATACAGGGGCATAAATCATATGTATATATATATATATATGGGTGTATATTTGCATTTGCGTGCTTGTATAGAAGTATGATTATGGATCACAGTACCATAGAGGAGATGCTTCTGCGCAAAAGAAGCAAGTAGCCGCTCTGCGCTCGCTTGGGTATGGTTATGCTTCTACATACATGCAAAGACATATAGAATGTATATGTATATAGTTTATACGGATACGTGCCTATATATATGTAAATAGATATATATGTATATATATATATATATATATTCGTTTAAACAAACATCTAGATGTATATGTAGATATACATCTGTGCGTTTACTCTGATTGTTCTTGGATGTCCTCCTTGCTTTTCTTTCTTATTTGATACTTTTGAAAGGGAAATAAAACGGCGTATAGAATATTTTCTTTTGAGGGTTGGAGGCGTAGAGCACAAATGTGTTGTGACCAAAATGGTGACACAATTTGACTGTTTGGGGTGCAGCACTTGATCCCACCGAAGTTCCTTGAGGGGTGGAAGTTCACAGTGGAACCTCAACTGCTTTTGTGAAGAGATTCAAAGGTCTCCCATTTTGTTGTCATAGGATTGGGATTATCCAGAGCGCAGACAGCGACACAGGCATTCTAGTGTTGGCAAAAGTTGCGGCTGCTTGCTGCCGTCCTGCGTTGTCACTCCTTCCTTTTTCCCCGTGAATTTCTTATTGATTTGCAAGACTTGCACTCCTACGGCCTGCGAAGTTGCAAGCAGTCATTTATCCATTTATCCATCTATCCATCTATCCATCTATCCATCTATCCATCTATCCATCTATCCATCTATCCATCTATCCATCCGTCCATCCGTCCATCCGTCCATCCGTCCATCCGTCCATCCGTCCATCCGTGTCCATCCGTCCATCCGTCCATCCGTTCATCCGTCCATCCGTCCATCCGTCCATTCGTCCGTCCATCCGTCCATCCGTCCATCCGTCCATCCATCCATCCAGCCATCCAGCCATCCAGCCATCCATCCATCCATCCATCCATCCATCCATCCATCCATCCATCCATCCATCCATCCATCCATCCATCCATCCTTGCATCTCTTTGTGTCATGTCTTCTCAGTGGCAGCACTCCCCTTGATATCTCTTGTCAACGTCAGCTCTACAGCTCTGCTCAGTGTCAGGTCTTTTTTAGCATCTTTCTCTGAATGTCAGGTGTCTCAATGGCCGCGTTTCTCGAGGTCTGCTCCCTTATGACGGTTCTGTTGAATGTCAGCTCTCTCTTGACAATTTCTTGTGTTCTTCTCGCTGTGAGGTTTTTGGTTGACATCTTGTGTTTGGTTGTTCAAATATTTGTAGCACGTATTTTCCTCTTTGTTTTGAGCATTGGGTGGCAAATTTTGAGTAGATGCCTTGATCTCTTGTGGATTACTTTCAACGTCTTCTCGCTGAGTGTGCATTGTTCCACTTTCAAAAGGCATATGCGGCTGCTCTACATCCGTTACTGGAGAGCTTGGAAAGCCTTCAAAAGGCTTTGAGACTGTTGCTGCACACTGACAAGGTGAGGGAATTCAGTGGCCACGAAGTTAACGCTTGTGAGGTATGACCCTTGAGGTTTGCGGGTCTGGTCAACCTTCTTTGACAAAACTTTTTGAGGTTGTCAACCTTCGTCCTGTGCTAGATCGTGCGGGTCTCAGAAGTTTCAGTTTGAAGCTGGACATCTGCCGATTTGTACTGCTAGAGCAGCAGGTGACCCACAACAACAGAATGATGCACTTGTGATTTCTCAACTTCAGCTTGTGCTTAATATACTTAGTATACACACATACACGCATACTTTTATCAATTTCTTTTTTGGTGTTGGATTGCCTCACAAGCAACTGCCGATTGTTGGATTGTTGCCTTACCATGACCGGACTTTGTTTGAACGCATTTGCAATTTCTAAACTGGAAAGCGAAAGGTAAAACCAAGGTATCCAGATGTTTATCGAGATGCAGATTCCTCATGGATTTCATTGAAGTGGTGACGCAGGATGCCGCATGGATGATGTGATCAAGTGGTGCTTGGAAATTCAAGAAGAACCAGCCGCGGTGGCTCGGGCAAGGGGCCTAGTTGAGAGACAGCACGGCACGTTGATCCGCGTTGATCATAGATCTGACAGCACAAAGACTGCCAGGTGACCATCTTGGAGCACGTGTCTCGGATGAATTCTGTGCAGTTGCTCCTCAAGTCCTATGCTGATTTTCAATCACTGGCTGCCCATGGATTTTCAATCATTCTGATTCTTGCTGGAGTTGTGGTGATTGTCGATGTTATAGGGAATTGGCGGGTGTGATCACAAGATCTTTTGATTTTTCTTAGCATCGTCTTTGGATTGGGGTTCCTGTCCTCTTCTGCCCTTGTCACTTGTCTATCTTCCTGAGGTCGTGTCTGCTGAACCTGGCTTCAGATACTTCTTGCTGAAGCGCCAAGATTTCTTGCAGTGACTCCAAATTTGGTGTCCACCAAGTTCGGAGACGTTGCTTGAACAGGCAAATGGTGCAAGAGAGTGGATAGGTTTGTGAATAGACTCCCCTCTTCACCTATACAGGTACGGAGTGTCTCATAATGGAAGGTAATGTGATGTAATGCAATGTGATGTAATGTAATGTAATGTAGTGCAGTGCAATGTAACGTAATGTGATGCAATGTAATGCAATGTAATGTAATGCAATGTAATGTAATGCAATGTAATGCAATGCAATGCAATGTAATGTAGTGTATACATACACATATTCTGTTCTTCTGAAATATACAGATGCAGACATCCACGAGTTCAGGTTCTTGCAAGTCTTCTGACAGAGGAAGCCCAAGCTTGTGCGTGGTTGAAGTCTTTGGGTGAGCAAGCCCTTGCTGCTTGTCAGAGTCATGGACTGGTCAGGGAAAGGCATCGAAACAAAGCGCGAGAGCTATGAGTAATTTCAGTGGCTGGAAACTGTTCTATAACAATAGTGGTAGATAATGATAATTGAGAATCCTAACCATTATTTCACTACTAGTGGTTGTTTCAGAACAATGGTGAGCAATGATTATCATTGGATTCGCCAACATTCACCGTCGGATTCTCGCATAATTATTGCTCAGAATGGTCAACGCTTGATGTTTCTGTTGATCCCTAGACCCTATTGAGGCTGCGCCTGACGCTGCTGATGCTCCTGGCCAAGTGGATAGAGTTGCATTTCTCAAGGGATTTGCTCAAGGAGCAAGCGCCCTGCTTCAGAAATTTCCCAACAGCAAACCCATGTGCACCAGAGCTGCATTGCAGAGCTGTCTTGCGAACATGTTTGGATCTTGATGAAGTCGAGCCCATCTTTTTTGAAAGATTTTGAGCTCTGCCAGCTAGCTGCTACCTGGTAGCAGTCTAGAATGCAACAAGTTTAAGGTTCTGACACATGGCGAGTTGCAGATGAAGCCATGTTGAAGTCTCAGTGGACAAAGCCAAATTTTTTGTCGCTTTGCAGGTTGTAACGTCAAAGCAACCAATAGACAAATTGCGACAATAAGTAGACTTATAAACTGCCAATACTACTTATAAATTCAAAAAATCCTCGCTGAAGAAAAAACAAGTAGTCACAATAGCGGCAAAATTCAGAGACCCAGGCTTGGGGACGCCTCTACAAGGCAAGTTTGTGTCCAAAGACTCTTGCCAACCTTGGTTGCCACCACCAGTTCAGAGGCGCTTACAGCGGCAAGTCTTCTTAGTCACTCAGAAGGTCGCTAGGTGAAGAATTTCTCATCATTCTGGTGCTTCGCCCAGAGGTGGCTGGAAACCGCATTTCCGACATGGTGGACATGCTTCTGCGAGGTGGGGAAGAGAAATGCCTTTGAGGGAACTGAAATTTCTTTTATAAGGAAATGCTTTCCTCTCAATTGAATTTCTGTGGGATCTTTTTTCCAGTGGAACTTCATTCACTTGATGGCTTATGAATGATGAAAGGCTTGCAGCCGACGCAAGCGACGCAGTCTCGAAGTGTTGTGAGAGAGGCGAGAACCGAAGTGTTGAGACGCAGTCACTTCTGCACAGACTCAACGACTCGAAGAGAAACAAAGATGCTGAGCTGCAGGCCTTGAACTTGGCTGTTGCCTTCTCCGATTTGTTGGTCGCCCATTGGAAGCTGCAGTCTCTTCAAGGACTGCTGTGAAGTGTTGAAAAAAGGGACTCAGAACACACTTTTGATCCATTTTCCTGCGCCTTTTTCAGGAGACCACGCTGAGGTCGGAGTCACTTTGATCTCAAGCGCATTGCGCTTTGGTCTCAAAGACTGTGGCAGCCTGCGAAAACAAGCACGTTTCTTGCTGGAATCTGCAGTTCAGAAGCTTTGGCCGCAACGCAGATCCATTTTGCGGTGAACCAGGAATGAGTCAAACATGGTACCAAACATCACAAAAAAGCTTGAAACGTTGACCATTCATCACTGTTACACTGTTCATAATTTGGATGTTCACCTCCTAAGGGACCCACCCTAGGCCACGTTTCACCGTTGCAAAGGGCACCTCGTGAAGAACTGAGAGCCACAGGCTTCGTCTGGTGACTTCTAAGGAAAGCTTTGGCCTCGACCGATGCGCAGCACCAGTTTCAGCAAGCGGTCGGCTTGAGTCTGTCTTCGGTGTCGTCGGCATGGAGAAGCTATTGGGAAGCTCGACTAAGCTTGACTAAGCTCGACTGAGCTCGACTGAAGACACCTGCCGCTTGGGGGAACCCCGAAGACGTCGCTTCGTGATGCTTTCGTTCAAAAAGAAATCTCAGCAGGTCAAAACCCAAACCAGTCAACCACTAGCTGAGATTTCCAAAAACTGTGCATCTTGCAGCCTTGTTTAGGTGCATGTCTAAATTGCATCCGATCCTTGTACTTCAACACATTTACAAAAGAAACTAGTAGAAACTAGTAAAAGATTTGAAAAGACTGGATTCAAAGTACCAGTAAAAGATTGGAAATGCTTTTTTTCTGTGCTTCAGTTCAGATTGAAAGACATGAACTTGGATCATTTCAGGAACTCTTCGACACACTGGAGGACTACTCCAGTCATTTGATCAAGGCTAGCTGGGATGCCCTCAGCTCACGTTTGATGCTTCTTGTTTGCACCAAGTTCTTGAGCGTGATGGTCAAACTGAATCAACTTTCTTCTCAAATAACCTCTTCACTGTCCTTACAGTATCAAAGTTGCAAGAAATTTTGTTCATCAAACGCAGGACAGTTTGTGGCTGATACCTTTACCAACATAGGTAGACCAAGACAGCAACAGAAAGGAGGGGTGGATCATGTCAGCAGCCCAAGTTGAGGCAATATTTGTCAGAAATGCCCAAGCGTGCCGCAGCTGCAATCGACTGAGCGCTGTTTCCAAGGACTTTTCAGGTCTTTCAAGTCTTTTGCTAATGAGATCGTTCGAGATTCTTCCCTGCTGGTAGCTGCAATGGTACCTGCCAACTGGTAAGTTTTGTTTTGAGCTGAGACTTGAGTGGCGATGCTGAGGTTCTTTGGATTCTCGGCTTCTGCCAGTTGTGTTCAGCTCCTTTTGGCTGGAGGCATTCTTGGTTCGGGCGCTTGATCATGACAACGACAGTGTGCAGAAATTTGTGCTGGGGCAGCTGATGTGACGCTCGGTTGCAACTGGCACACGCTCACAACACAGCGATTGAAGCCTTTTGCAATCTTTGACAATCTGTACACTCTAATTACACTTTGCTCAATCTTTTTCGTAGATTCTTCTTTAGGTCTAAGTTTACACCTCTAAGTTCCAGCTGAAAGTTTGCAGAGCTGAGGTCTGGATCTAACAAGCGCATGCCTCTCCGAAAGCTTCATCCTGACAGAAGTTTTGCCCAGATTTGGACATGGCATCGACAGCCTTTATTCTCGCACAGACGTGGAGACTCTTGGCACACAACAACTAGATCTAAGCGAGCACACAAGTGACCATTGTGGCATGACCACCAGTGCACATAGTGTGCATATGTGCGTATATACATATACACATAATGTACTGTATGTATATATATATATATATTTATATATATATAGTCATACAGTCAAGCAACTCTTTTGCATATTTGAAACTTCTAAGCAGATACCATCATGGCACACCACTCAAAGGACATGATTTTTTGCATCCAAGGAGAAGCTTTGAACGGCAGGTGAAGAGTTTTTTTCTTGGCTTCATTGTGCAACATCCAGAATCTGCAGCTGTTGCAGCAACAAGGCCAAACAACGTTGCCATCAAACAGCAGAATCTGCAATGAATCCAATTTCAATCCACTTCAACAAATTGCTTCGCAGCGCCGTTAAGCTTTCATCTGACAGCTGTTTTAACAAGGCTTCATTGAAAGTGTACTGCAAGCAGAAAACACCGCTGCCGGGCACCTGGAGGTTGCTGGAAGCGCTCTTCGAGGTCAAGGCCGTGCATTTCACTCCAGTGCGATTGGTACTTTCTTCACTGCTGGATGTAGAGCTCGACGCGCGAAGCTTGACCGCCTGTCGAGCATTGGACTTGGCAGATAGGCGGGAAGCTGCAACCAGCAACCAGGTTTTGAGATACGAATTCCGACGCAGAGTTCATGATGCTTTTGATGTCTTTTGATCTTGGCAGGTTTTTCAGCCAGGAAATGCTCTTGCGACCTTTGGCAGCATCCTTTTTACGGAGTTCTGAAAAGTTGCAATGGTTGCGTTCGCATCATCACTCGGAAACAGCTCACATTGCTGAGGAATGCCTGTGAGCATCAGGCAGCTTTTGGCAAGTCTTTTTCTTCAAGTTCTCCAACATCTTACCATCCGAGAGTCTGGCAGCCTGGCCAAAGTCGCCAAGACAGCTGCCAACA
The DNA here is from genome assembly GCA_009767595.1 of Symbiodinium kawagutii. Lineage (NCBI taxonomy): Eukaryota > Dinophyceae > Suessiales > Symbiodiniaceae > Symbiodinium > Symbiodinium kawagutii. The sequence continues at coordinate 223,270 of VSDK01002158.1, read as the reverse complement.
TCCCGGAAGCTTCGTTGCACCTCTCTTCACACTGTGAAGCCGTTGCAGCTCTTATTAAGTTCGATCTTTGCGCAGCAAGCACTTGCAGATTTGAAAGCGTAGCAAGAATCGACAGCGGTAAGTTCTGAGCGTCCAGACCCTCAGGATGCTTTGCTTCTTCCTTTGCGAAATTTGATTGGTGGCCTGGTGCAGACGTGTGTGGCCGATGCCAATGCAGCAGCTGAAAGTGCTTTGGCAGCCATCAGCGATGTATCTCAAGTAATGTGCGTCAACCTGGTTGTCGAACCCCTCCAAGCGAAGCGACACTGGGCAGTAGGTCGAGGACATCCACAGATTACCTGCATGAATAACAATGACCCTTCCCCTACCAGTCGTTTGGGCAACCAAGCTCTTGTGCTGTCGTTTTGGCTTCACTGGGTACTTGTAGAACAATGAAGCCAGAGAGATGGCACAGGACACACTGAAGCTGAGGATGTCAATGTTTCGAGTGTGGAAGGTTTCAAGTTGCAAAGATAGATGAAGGAATGAAGGAGGAGAAAAACATGTAGAGTCACATGGAGTCGCGTAGAGTCTATGACTGCTTCTGCTGGTTTTGAAATTTTGAGCACGGGCTTGAAATTGATTTGAAGGTGGCGCCAGACGTAGCAAAAATCCAATGACGGGCGCAAGCGCAGAGTCGCATCGCCTTTCCTGCTCATTTGTGGTGCAAAAATCATATGCACGTTACATGCTGCTCCAAACCACAAGCAAATGGATGGATACATTTCACTGCTGCCTGTTCCATGCATTTCCAGGAAGTATCAAACAGCATGACGCATGAACAAGCAGCAAGATCCACCAAGCTTTACCTAGCGCGTTACCATGGCTTTTTCCTGTTGGTCATAGTGATTGCAGATCATGGTACAGTAGTAACTCCTCGGAGAAACTAGCTGCCCCTGTTTGCACCCCACCTTTCATCCTTTCATCTGTGATGCCGATCAGCGGCTGAATATTATAGAAGATACATCTAAGATATCATGAAGATACATCTCTATAAGATCACCTAAGATCTGCCACGCTAAGGTATTGGGATGCAATTGAAGACGCTTGTCTCATCGGACGACCCTTGGAACGCATGGAAGGCGATTCGTTGGAGCAGCTCAGATGATGTCGAGCTTGGTAGGCACTGCTGCACCGCTTGCAAGGACTCAATGCTGCCCATGGAAGCGACACAGGTCACTTTGGGCACTGTGCGACTTCTTTGGGCCTTGCCCTTGGACGAGGAGAAAAGTGGAATAGAATGATAGATGTACGAACATGGGAGTCATGAAGAAGGCCATAGTGCAAACTGGGGAGTAATGAAGATGCAACATGCAACCACATGGATGACCACATGGACGATCACATGGACGACCACATGGACGACCACATTGAGCAGCTTGACCAAACTTGTTTGACATGACGGTTTTTGGATGTTTTTGGTGACTGGATGATCAGCACTCACAACATAGAAACAATGATTTTGTCAGGACCCATTCGTAAGCTTTGTGTGGCCTTCGATAGTCTGAGCCTCATTTTGTTTGTCCAGACACGTTGATACTTCTCTAATCTTCTCTACCTTGTCTGAGGCCCCAGCTTTGCAAGACTTGCACCGGCGCAGCTACATGCCCAGAAAAGCAGCGGTTTCCGTGCTTTTCATCGTGGCTTATTCAGCCAGTTTGCTTCCTTCTGCCTCAAGTCACGTGCAGACCTCATGATTCTCATCAGCTTCAAGTCGCTGCAGCTTAAATGGGTTTTGAGGTCGAAACATCCGATGCGCTTGGCGAGATCCTCTCCTTTGTAGAGAGCAAAGCAATGGTCTCGATTGGGGAGGGCAGGCTCGACATGTGGGACCCCTGCAGTCCGGCTGGCAACTCTTGTGTGACTAGTGATTTCATTCGCAGGCCGGACGAAGTGGTGCAAGAAGCGCCATGGGTTTGGCTCTACGCCCTCGTACTCGAACGCTTTTGGCACCCAAAATCACAAACTTGCCAGGTCAAAATAGCTGTGCTTTTGCTTGTCCTGTCGTTTCGTGTAAATTGGCGATGCACACAGCACCATGCACTGTGGCTATGGCTGTGCTGTGTGACAGGAGCTCTTGCGCAGAGCAAAGAATTTGCTTCGAGAGGAAGCCAAAGAAAAGACAGCAGCGTCGGTGTAGATTGGCTGCAGGAAATTGAGAAAAGCCCCAAGATGAAAGAATTCACTTCCAAACTTGGAATATAAAATGATTTTCAAAGATAGTCATGTATCGGTCATTGATTTGTTTGTTTCAAAATAGGTGGTTTCAGATGACTTCCTCGGTTTTGTTGTCCATTCTGAATGACTTCAGCTGAGCCATGCCACTCAGCACGTTTCCTAAGAGCTGCTCCTCGGATTCCTCGGTGAGTAAGGCTGAGTCGTGTTGCTGCTGTTTCCCTGCTCGGAGTACTTGCGCTCAAAGTGGAAGTCGCCGAACCTTGGAAGCTGTAGAATGTGACATGAACCCATGTTGAATCAAATGATTGAAGAGTCGCAGTCGAAGTTTTTTTTGAGCAAAAGTTGTGGCCTAAGGGGTTCTTACGGTACTTGTAGGGGTAAAAGCCTGGGTTCGATCAGGGGGCCCACTCCAGGGCGTATGGCTGAAACGGGCGACCTTTCGCAAAAAACATGAGTCATGCGTCCCACTTCCATTTTTGATACAAGTCTTGCATGAAAATGTTGCTGGCAGACCTCTCTTCCGGAGCTACGTTCTGGCCCGCGTGCCATGCCCGTTTTTGGAGCTATGTCCGTTTTACGTGGCAGGCACAACGGAACAGACTCTGTGAGTGTCAAATCGCTCTCGTCTGCTCGGGGTGCACCTCTTGCGGACTTGGTGCGTGTCAGATCGCTCTCAGCTGCGTGCAGTGTCCATGTTGACCCATTTTGCCCACTGTTGCAAGAGCTTTCCATAGATTTCCTCACCAGGGATCTTGCACAAGACGATCTTACCAGGGGATCTTGTGCAAGTCCTTGAAAGAGTGCTCTTAGAGAGATGTCAAATGATCTTCTGAAATGCACAGACCCTCTTAAAGAATCCCTCTGACAGACTTGTAGAGCTTGCACAGTCCTCGCGAGCTACAGAGATCTCATGGGAGCCTAAGTTTCCTCCCAGGAAAGGGAGCTCCTGTCAACAGTCTTCTACCACTCTCAGCTTTTGCATGTCTAATGTGTGCCATTCTAAAATGTTGTGAGCAATGTTGCCTATGAAATGCCAAGTGCAGTGCTTTCAGCAATTTCTAGGAGCAGTGCGAAATATTTCTCCTGCTGCGCCGATTTGAAGCGCCGGGAAAGCCAACTGGAGTGCTCTGTCTAAATAGTCCAAGCAACACAGAGATTTCTGTGGTGTGACTCACGGCGTGGCTGACTTCTCTAGGAAGTGAAACTGGTGAACCTCTTGACATGGGCCTCACTTAGCACTTCCCTTAGGTGGTGGATTCGAGATTTGTGATAGGCGTGACAGAGGAGAATGGAACATGGAACCGGGTCCGATTGGAGGAGTGACCAGAAAGCTGTATTGCCCTCTCTTATGTATGTATGATTACAGAATATAAATATGTAATAATGTACATAAATGCGTTTCCCTTAGAACTTGCGAGGAGTTTGAGGATCTTCATCGTATGCAACGTGAAGGTTTGGGCCGAATTCAAGAGTGGCGTGATGCATCTGCTGTTGTCCTGGTGGCAAAGTGGAAAGCGTTGTCACAAATTGCAGCTTGGCTACGGCTATGCTTCCCTGTGCTTGGATGTGGTGGTAAGGTATTCATGGTCACAGATGCATTTCGAGGAAGCTATTGATCTCATTCTTTCACATCTTTCCCCGTTTGCTCCATTTTACTCTAACTATGTTGATTCAAAGTTGATTACTGCAGTAATTTGGTCCATATTCCAGCCCGCAAGGCTTCTTTGCCAGGGTTCTATGACAACTTGTCTGCACATGTTCATGGTGCCATGGCAGCAGGGAGACTAAAGTGGTGGGACAGGGCAGTTTGGAGACTGAACCCTGGGCTGAAGGAATCGCAGTAGTGCCTTGTGCAGATAGCTCCTAGTGTTCTTGGAGATTGGTGCGATCTCTCTTTGCTATCCAGGTGCGATATCAGATGTTGCATCTGACATCTTGGACGAGTTGGATTCCTTGCAGACGCCACATGTGGCGTACTGGGCTATTGTGGCACGCCGGTTGGCCTACCCTGCTTACTTCCAGGCTAAAATTCCAGGTCGGGAACTTGGCATTTGAAAAACACCGCCTTCTTGATTCACTACTGCCATTTTTGTCATTTACTTTGCCTTTTGAAGGGAACTCCAACTTACCTCATCCAAGATCAGGTGACAAGCAAGAGGAGACTTTGCAACATTTGTGCCAATGCATTCGTGGCTTCATCTCACAGAGCATCGGTGACAGTGTCCTGGCTCAAGTCCCTGTCTGGTGTGAAGACATGGAAGCTTTTGATCCCTTGGTTTTGCAAGGTCAGTGTGTTTGCCATTGGAGATTGGGAAGAGTTGTGTTCAAGCAGACTTTGTAGCAAAGAGTACAGCCTTTGTTGGGAACATCTTGCCTTCACAACTGTCACTACAAGAAGACCTTCCGTGCTTCATTTTTCTGCTTCAGTCGGAAAGTAGCCACTGGACTTCTGTAATTTCGGGATCTCGTGCTTCCAACAACCTTTCCAGGAAGCATAATCCTGCACATGTCAAGGCTGCCAGGCTGCTAGACGCTGCTAGGCTGCTAAACTGCTAGACTTGTTCAGGTTCTGGGCAGCTGAGGTGCTGTATACATGTCACGGGGTTGCTTGCTGGAGCTGGCTGCTGCGCTCTGTGATCCAAAGCTGCGTGCAGCAGAGCAGCACTTGGGAGCATCAGCAGTGACTTCAGCAGTGCCTCAGGTTGCAGAGGAAGACTCATGGCATGAGATTTCCGATCAGATCGATGTTCAACAGAACTTTCCCGACTTAAAAGTTTGTTTCTCATCAGATCCATGTTTCTGTTTGCCAAAACTTCCCCCCTTTTCACAGAACTTGCATTCATGGCCAAAGGTGAGAGAGCTGCTTGCCTTGGGTGCTGTTGGCACAGGCTGCAAGAACACCATACAAAGGAGACGATCTTTCAATGGTTGAGATGTTTCAATTACATCATTGAATGGTCGATTGAGTTTCATTCAACCATCATTCAGGGCTCTAGAGCCAACCTTGCAGGCGTGTCTCGATCGGTGACAGTACCTTTACTAGCCACTCTTCTTGGAGAAGCAACTCAACCAGATGCTTGTCTTGAGGCAGCTGTTGCAGTGAGTCCAGACGTCGGTCAAGCTCAACCTGTAAGGACTGTCAGGCGACCAGCATTGCGTCTTCCGCGGAATTGTAACTTGTCAACAATGATTTGAAAATGAGATGAGGTTGACGCATTGCTTTGTTGAGCAATTTTGATTTGTAAATGCATTGATTTCATTTTTAAATGAGATGAGGTTGACGTCTCTGCTCATGCACAGCGAATACACTATAAAAGATGGTGCTTTGTGTCACAGCACGATGCCAACAGCAGGACTGACGCCATAAGCAATACACAAAAACATATTTACACAGACAGCACCTACAAACAAGCATCCACAGAACGGCATGGGGAATTTCATTCTGAATATTTTTCTTAGTTTTGAAGGGGCTGAAAGTCGCTTCTTTTTGTTAGCTTCTAAAATCGAGGATGATGGAATTAGTGCTTTCACGTCATCGGCAAATGGTGAGTTTTTTTGGGAGCTATCTTTGATTTGTCTTGTTTCTTCGGTTGGAAAGTTCTGTTTGAGCAGCCGTGTCTAAAGTGAGTTGGTCACTCCGTGCGGCTATGAGTTCCTATAAGTTCCTACAGGATGCTATATGTTACAGGGAAGGAGATCCATGGAGATCCAAAGTCGTAGTGCTCCACTGCGGCAGTCACGGCGGAGGAGCTCTGGCCCCCGAGGGACCGGGAGCCGCTCTCAGCTCTGATGGACTGGCTCTCGCGGCCAAGTTTGGAGGCGGGGAGCAGTGCACCCCGCACCAATGTGGGACCATTGCAATGTGCTTGGGAGGTGGTTGGGACATGTCATGAGACGTGAGTCATGAGATGTCATGAGATGAAAAAAGGGCCAAGTGTATGGGAGATGAATGACACTCATATCAGAAATGGTTCGTAGTCCGACCATTGCTGTGGATATTTGACATGTGCTTCAGAGTTCAAGTTGGGCAGGAACTACTGGACTTCCTCGCATCCTTACTTTGACCGCGCTCGATGCTTTGGCCAAGAAGTCTCAAGGCCTGCAGTGGGTGTTGGTGGGAGCCCTTCTGTATATCTGTTTTCTGGTGAAGGTCAGAGCTGTTTCATTTTGGCAGGTCAGGTGCCTGGCATTATCCGGGAGGTCTTGACCAGACTCTTAGCAACACTTCGCAAAGAGCTGCAGACCCTTCTGGACAGGACCGGAACCAGGGACTGAAGCACAGCCGTGTCAGCATAGCTGTAGCTGTAAAGGCTCCCATAGGACTCCCACATTTTCCATCTACTGACCCACTGTTCTGCGGCGCTTGGAAGCCCCATCGGAAGCGGCGTGGGAATCCCCGTGAGGCCCGGTGGGAACAACAAGCCTCTGACTCCGATGCCTTTGAGCCCACAGCATCGGCTCCAACTCCGCGGTTGGCAGGTGCCAAGTTCACCGTTTTGGAGATCACGATCACACAAAGAGAAAACACGAGTACTACTCGTACCATATAGTACCTACTTGTCGCACCTAAGGTGAGAGTGCTTGTTGCATCTTGTTGCACCTTGTTGCTTGAAGGCAATCTTGATTCTTGGATGTCACGCGAAGAACGACCGAGAAACTGCAGAACTGCTCCTTTCAGAGCTGTTTTGGCACCTGAGGCTGGCATTGCATCGTAGTTGGTGAATGCATCGTAGTTGATTTATGTCAAAAGGTGTTCTTTGACAAGTACTGCACGAACTTGTGTTGCTTGTTGCTCTTTGGAACTTTGGATCTTACCAGGACTCCACATCTTCCCGATGTGCGTTGGGGATCTCAGACTGTGGTGTTTGCCTTTCAATAGACACCATGGTGACTATCAATGTGTTGTGGTGAGGTGACTATCAAGAACTTCTGGGCTGTTTGCTTTGCGAGAGCTTTCAAGATTTGGCCATGCGGCACCTGGTCCCTGCATTGGGGTGCTATGACTGTACCTTGGCCCTGCCTTTGTTGGTCTTTTCAAAGCTTGAAGCTTTGGAAGCTTTGGAAGCTTTGGAAGCTTTGGAAGCTTTGGAAGCTTTGGAAGCTTTGGTTGGTGCTTGTTGTGTTTGAACTTGGATCATCTTCGGTCCTGGGTGTGACGCCCAGGCAACAACCAAGTGAGTGCATCTCTTTTGGCCGGGTAGCACAGTGGGAGCCTACAAATCAGCAGAATTAGCACAGGACTGTGTAGAACGACACCGATATCCTATTTGGTGGCCAGGTACCATTTCTGTTGAAGAGTTTAAGAGTCAGTTTTTGCCAAAAATAGTGTTGAAAAGGAAGATGAAGACGGGTATGTAAGTTGGATGAAGCCTGAGCTGGTTATTTCTCCACTGTTTTCCTTCAAAGCTCTTAGAGCTCGCAATCTTATGAATTCAACAACATCATCACGGAACTTCTACGTTTGTGATATCGTTTTTCCGCTTTTTTCAGTGTTCATCCGAACGATCTTGGGACATCATGCAGTGAAAACCCTGAAACTCAGGACACCAAAGGAGATCCATATCAATAAATAGAACAAACATCTAAGCTTGCACACAGAAATCAATATTTTCACTTGCAGCTTGTGTCATGCGTTAAGCTGTGCTGATGAGGTCATTTGCAGCTTCCTCTTCCGCAGCTGGGTATCTGTTTCGGCTTTCTCCTCTGATGCCATGCAGCTCTTGGTTGCGGTGGTGCCCTACTTGGGGCACAATTCTGCTTATGTTCGAGGCGCCCAGCTGCCGTGGCAGGACATTGGTTGGGGATGGCCTGGTTGGGGACTGGTGGGCCCGGTTGGGGCAGGTACAGCCTGCTGGGGCTTCCACGAACTGATGGAAGTTGCCAAAGCCAAAGGAACGCTGGATGCTGGAGATCAACGCTGCAAGTCTCTCGGATGATAACTTTTGAGGGAGAAGACACATGAAATTTCTCCACATGCCCTTGCCATGTCCTTGCCATGTCCTTGCCATGTCCTTGCAGGTTGCTCCTGGAATTGCATGGCTTCTTGGCCACCAACCGCGAATGCCAAAAGATGCGACGAAGGTTGCGACCGATCTACCAGTCCTATGACACCTCCAAGCTCCCTGCCGCGCTTTTTGAAGCAGTTCTTGTGAAACACTTTTCAGGACTCTAGATTTATGAATTGTTTACTGACAATCTTTGGAATAGCCTTTCAAAATTGATCTGTTTTTCTTAGGTTTCATGTTGAGAAATGGATTTGCTATCAAGAGACGCATCACAGCATACTTTGCACCACGAGCACTTGTTCCTGCTTCCCTTGCATTCAGTTTTTTGTGCTTGATTTGTACATAGATTTCTTTGTCTTGCTCGACTTTTTTCATAGTGTCATGCTTCACTTCCCTGCTTTGCATCAACATCACAGATATCATTTGATCACGGTTGGATCCATCGCCACAGATTGATTTTTGACCAAGTGGGGGAGCTGGAGAGTGGCTGGCCTTGAGGTCTGCTTTGGAGGCTCTGACACAGCTGTCAGAAGTTCTGCCGTCAAGTGGTGAGGAGGAGATCTTGAAACCTTTGCACATTTTCTCCAATGGAGACTTCAAGACAGGTCCCCAGATGTCCCCAGATGTTTCTACTACCTTTGCTGTTTTTGGTTGAGAAGTTGAGAGGAGTTTCATGAAGGATCAGAGATGACATTGCCAGCATGACAGATATGTCGGTTCAAAGGCCATCGCAGACCTTCCTTGAGCTACTCAAGGACGAAGTGGCAAAGGAGCGGCCATGGCTTCGCACACACGCACACACGCACACACAAACGCACCTGTTTCTCCTACACCTTGGCTATTCTCATCTGCTCGAGATGCTCATGCATTTTCGGGCCCTTGTATCCCTTGTACTTTTCCTATCTCAGGAGATGGAGAGCATTTTCGAGGGGGAGGATGCGAGCCAATATGCTTCATCATCCGAACACTGGCAGGCCAAGAGTCCGAACGATAGCTGACTAATGCAAGAAGTGGTACTCTGACACAGGAAGCTCAGCTTGCAGCACTACGTGCTGCCAGGCAACTGCAAGGCAGGCCTGTGATGTGCAGCACGAACGAAGGTTGAGCTTCACACTGGACCTGGACCGAACGAATGTTGACAGTGCTTACAGATGACAGGTTCCGCGGAGGAGCTTCCTGATCTTGCTGCTGTGGATGCCGCGGGTGGAGCGTCAGGGTTGCAGCTTGGCTACCAGAGTGATAAAGCTGTTTTTGTCTCCAATCTGATTATTATGATGATGATGATGATGATGGGTGGTGGTGGTGGTGGTGGTGGTGGTGGTGGTCGTGGTGTTGACTGTGGGCACAAAGCAGCGCCATGGAGGCAACGGAAGTTTGTGCCTCCGGCACCACCACGTTTGCCAGATGAATCAGGCTCCTCCGATATGTCTTGTTCCACCCTCATGCAATTTGGAAACGGATGACGAATTCTTCAGGTTTTTCTTCTCGCATTTTCTTGAAGGTTGCCTTTCTGGGTTCACTTGTTCAGGCATCTCTGCACTGAAGCGGGCTCCCTTGTTGGTGCTGGCCACCCTTGTTGCTTGATGGAACATTTGAGCAGTGCTTAGAACCCAGTGGATCGTTGTTGTAAGGGCAATACTGGCTACAGGCTACATATACAAATACGTTTTATGTAATTATGTATACTGTATAGATACACACACACACTATATTTTTCTTTGCATCTTTCTTTCTATTGATCTATCTATCAGTATCTATCTCTATCTCTATCTCTATCTATCTATCTTTCTTTCTTTCTTTCTGTCTATTGATCTCCCTATCAGTATCTATCTCTATTTATCTATCTATCTATCTATCTATCTTTCTTTCTTTCTTTCTTTCTGTCTATTGATCTACCTATCAGTATCTATCTCTATCTATCTATCTATCTCTATCTATCTATCTATCTATCTATCTTTTTCTCTATCTATCTTTCTATCTACCTACCTATCTATCTATCTATCTAACTATCTATCTATCTATCTATCTATCTATCTATCTATCTATCTATGTCTCTATGTCTCTATGTCTCTATGTCTCTATGTCTCTATGTCTCTATGTCTCTATGTCTCTATGTCTCTATGTCTCTATGTCTCTATGTCTCTATGTCTCTATGTCTCTATGTCTCTATGTCTCTATGTCTCTATGTCTCTATGTCTCTATGTCTCTATGTCTCTATGTCTCTATGTCTCTATGTCTCTATGTCTCTATGTCTCTATGTCTCCATGTCTCTATGTCTCTATGTCTCTATGTATCTCTATCTATCTCAATCTATCTATTCATCCATCTATCGATCTATCTATCTATCTATCCATCCATCTATCTGTCTATCCATCTATCTATCTATCTATCTATCTAACTATCTATCTTTTTCTCTATCTATCTATCTATCTATCTATCTACCTACCTACCTATCTATCTATCTATCTATCTATCTATCTATCTATGTCTCTATGTCTCTATGTCTCTATGTATCTCTATCTATCTCAATCTATCTATTCATCCATCTATCGATCTATCTATCTATCTATCCATCCATCTATCTGTCTATCCATCTATCTATCTATCTACCTACCTACCTATCTATCTATCTATCTGTCTGGATACATGCACTGTTGATATAGGGTTGTAGGTGTTTTTAAGCATCGACAACCAGGCTTTGTTGCAGCTCATGTGTTCGCCTATGCCGATTTAAGAACAGCCCAGCGAAGATGATTCCTCATGTTAGGTGCATACTTCTCCAACATTCCTGGATCCATCAATTCTGGACATGGTGTTAGGTCGACAAGCTGCCAAACTTGGCTGGTTTGTGCCGAACCTGCGAAGTCTTTCACTGCGAAGCCTTATGTTTGCCAAATTTGAAGGCTCAATTGTGATTCCACCGGAGATCTCAAACAATGCCATTGTGCAGACCAAACTTGTTCGAAGCTCCGCCAGAGTATCCCGGGTCGCTTCCAGGTGGCATCGGAGCAGGCTTTCCAGTCCATCTCCGTGACGGCTGAGAAATGGCTGCCACTTCGAGGGGTCAGCATCTGAAGATTTGAGATTTGATATTTATTGACATTTAGTTTTGACATTTATTTTTTTGACTTTTATTTTGATTTTCTTGTTTTGCATGATATGCAACGGAAAGAACAGCTTGACATACACTGCAGGTACCCAGGTCGCAGCTCAAGGAAGAACTTTTGAATCTTCGAAGAAGTGGATATGCATTGGTGGGCGTAGAACAGACGCACACCAGTGTGCCGTTGGACCAGCGACTCGGAAATTTCAATGAGCTAAAGGTGTACCGAACTGGAGCCATGAGTTGCAAAAAGATGTTTTCATGTTGGGCAAATTGACATATTGACATCGCAACCATTTCGAACGGCTGGCCAAGGTGGAATTTTTCGGAGAACACAGCAATTCTTCTAGGCGCGATGCGACCAGCCAGGCTTCAGCCGAAGTTTTCGGTGCGTTTTGTCTCCGAAGTGCTGGGAACAGGTGCAGAAAAGGAGGGCATCGATGCAGATCTGCTGCCATTACTCGATGGTTGCGTGGAGATCCCACAGCAAGGTCAGTTGCGATCGTTAAATGTTTGGCACTCAGTTGGGGGTTTCTTTAGCCATCGGGGACCCCCAAGATGGTTGGTTCATTGCTATACAGATGGATGATTTGGGGAGTTCCCTATTTGAGCAAGCACCAGTTGTGAATGTTGTGACACGCACACCAGTGACACGATTGAATTGCAAGATGTTCAACGTTTGATTGAAGCGAGGTCCATGTCAGTGGATCAATCGTCATTTGGGAGTACGTTCGCCAGGCAGATTGCAAAGTTTTGACATGGGAGAAGTAGCAGATGCTAGAAGTAGCAATTCCCTTAAGCCACTCAACTGCTGAATAAGCACATGTCTCACAACTTGCACACATTGTTGTCGCTGTTTGCAGTGCAGGCACGGAGCCGTGCTATAAGCGCGAAGGCTTTAGGCAGCTCGTAAGCTTGACAGCTGTTTAGAAAAAATGCTGAGCTGCAGCAAGTTGAACCAAAAAGATGATCCAACAAGACAGATTTTCATGGCAAGCACAGTGCCACAAAGTGTCTTCAGCTGGCAGAGCACGGCTGAGCTTACTTGAATAGTTTTCAGTGAAAGAAGTCTACCCAGTGAAAGAGTCCAATGAGTAGCAGAGTAGCAACCCCTCCAGTGTAAACAGTCCTCTATGCTTCCCATACAATGTGAAGGCTTTCACCTTACACATCAGTTACCAAAGGCTTTCAGTAGCTTACAAACAAACATTCCCCTCCCTTCAACATCCTCAGGTTGAGAGAACCTCACGCAACAATGTTGCAAGTAGAGCACATACTAAAAGATCATAGGTTTGTACCTCTCAGAGTTCGATTCCACTGAAGCCATGGAAGACTATTGTGGGAACTTAATCGAGGCGCGCTAATTCACATGGCAAGTGCTTGCTCTGCTCGTTCAGATTTTTTGTTGACAAATAGTCAGTTTTTGATTGAGACTGTAGACTTCACCTCAATAAAAAAGGTCCGTATGATTCTGTGCATGCTTCGTTGTCATTGCTTGGCGAAAATGATTTGTTGATCTGGGGCAGGAGATGGAAAATTGGCTTTCCAGCGAGGATTTTGATCGTTTTCAGCTTAGCTGCGAGCAGCTCTTCACTTGCCAAGCTCAGCATGTCGATTTTTTTTACATGTAGAAAACCTTAGATTTGAACAGCCAGCATGTCTATTTGAACAGCCTTACTGTGGCACTGGGCACTTGGGAGCTCAGCTTCGCCCGGGCCACCGTGTTGCGCCGCTAAGGTGCTTGGCACGAGTGTTACGCCTTGGCCACAGCTGTCTTCGCTGCATGTGCTATGCCGCACGGTGGTTCCTGTGCTTAGGACCGCGCCTGCAGGGGGTCCACCGGACGATCAGACAGAAACATTTCCGAGGCACCGAAGTAACTTCAGCAGCTCACAATTTACAGATTTTACAGTATCTTTTTTTAAATGTTCGTTTAAAAACACAAGTTTTGAAAGCACAAGTGTAGTGACTTACAAAACTGTGGTACTTTGAAACTTTCTTTATGCTTTGCTTCTCTTTGCTTAGTTTCTACTTAGAGATGCTTTGCTGCTTCTTTGCTGCAGACGGTTCTACTCCAAACAGCTACCACTTTGCACAACCATCTGCCTCACGGAGCGTTTGGAGCCCAGAGATCGCTAGCAGACCGCTGCCAAAGCTACCGAACGAAGTCGTTTCGAGGTTGGAACGAATGATTCCTGCACCGGATGCAGAGTTCCTGTCTCAGCGTAGTAAGGTGCCAGACTCTTCAAGGTTTTACTACGCTAGTAAGGGTCTTCCAAGGTTTGTGAGAGGAGCTCTGGAAGCGGTTGGTGTGGCAGACCCAAGGAGAGCTGGACTGGAGGACTGAACGCTTTGATGTTTCTGAAAACTGCAGGGAGAGCTCATTGAACCAAAGAATTTTGGAATTCAATTATATTCAATTGTAGTATCGTAGTCAATCCTCCTATAGTCAGGACTTGGAGCATTTTGAAGCAGCGCTGGTAGTAGTGTGTGTCTCAGAACCATCGCTCTTTTAGATGAAGCATCTCACTGAAGAGTGGCTTCGGTTAGCCCTGTATTCTCCCGGTGCCAAGGTGTACACGCATCTCGCCCACTGTGCTTCTTTGTTGGAAAGTGAGATGCCAGGACAAGTCATGTGCGTTGCAATGTTGTGCTGAGAAGTTTCAGTGCTCAAAGCTCGGCCAAGTTGCAAAGTCACCGAAGCTGCAAAGTCACCGATGTTCTCCAAGCATTTTTGATGTGAGGAATGGCTCATGCAATTCTAACTGGAAAGATCGACCCCAGAGGTGCATGACTTGCTGTCCACAAGTGCAGCATGTTAAAAGGACCTGGAATTTGCTGTGCAGATGTGTCGTTGCCATGTTCGCAATGATAGGGAAATTGGAATATTTGGTTGTGAAAGGCGTAACCATGGAGGCAAACAAGAAATGCTCAATGCTCCGGCAATCCACAGTTTTCATACCTTGTGCTTGAGAATTTGTGCTGCTGTGGCTCGGTACAGTCGAAACAAAGCCCAGTGACTGCTTCGACAAGCACATCCTTTGAATATTTTTCAGTTGTATAAAATGGGTTATCTTTGACTCATAGACTTCGGCTTTGGAACATGCTGTCGGCAGCTTGGCTCATGATTTCCAAAAAGAATATTGTTAGTTCAGACATGTTCAAAAAAACAAGTGTCATTGGTGAAGCTGCTCCAAGCACTCATAGGTTCACTTTCCACTCAGCCAAAATTGTACACACACAGTACTTGCTACTTGCATTTTTTCGCCTCAATCTGCACGAGCAAGTCCTGCAAGGACATTGGTGAGTCGTTGAGAGCTGGTGCTTTGTCTTCTCTTTGTGCCAACAAATCCTAGTAATTGTTGAGATATGTTGAGATTCTTCTTGTCAAGCGCAAGGACAACAATGCGAGGCTGGAAGGTGCAGAACCATGTTGAAACGTGCACACCAGAGATGCGACTACACATGCTTGGACTCACTCACAACAAAGTGCTTGGCACTTGCAAATTGAAGCTCCCAGAAATCGATCGGCCTTTCAACTTGCAAAGTGTTGATCAAACCACGTTCTGATGAAGCTCCTTAAATGTTGGAGGTGGCCACTGCATTGGTTGTGATCAACCTGCCCAAAACATGGGCAGAGCTGAAGGTGCGCACAGATTTTGCAGGTATTGCATGTAACACGAAGCCAGATGGCAAAACTCTGCAGATTGCTATCAAAGTGATCAGGCCTGGAAACAGCCTGTGGCAGATTTGGCGCTCGGGACCAAGCAACAATGGATTCAAGATATTTTGATTCGAACCTCATGATCAAAGTTGATCATCGCTTATGTCAGTCAAAATTGAGGTCTGCAGAGCAGCATGCTGAGTCTGATTCGAAGGCCTGCATCCCAGCTACGCGGTGGCAACATTTAGAGCTTTGCAAAGACCAATCGCCTGCAAGGACTTGCAAAAGCAGCTGGAGGATGAAAAAAGAAGCCGACGAGTGCAGGAGGCCAGCTGCTGACTTCTTACCTTTGAACCGTTTCTATTCTTTTAGAACGCTGCAAGTGTGGTTTTTGTCAGGCTGCCGCAACTGAAGCGATCAGAAATGTGTCTGGAACTGAAGGTGTCCTGAAGAGCATGGCACTTTTTGGAAATTGGCAGAGCTCAGTTGAAGAACATGGTACTAAGGACAGAGCAGATTCGCCTCCGGAAAGAAACAGAGGAGAAGATGGCAGAGACAAGGTGAAGTTTGGCAAGTTCAGAGTTGGCCATGGAAACATTCCAAGAGTTGCAACCTGGTTTCAGCTTGAACCCAGGTGTTCCCAATGGGGTGTTTCCAATGGGGTGTTGCCAGTGGGGTGTTCCCACTGTGATGTTCGAAGCTTCGAAGGTCAAAGCTTAACAGCGCGCTGCAAGACCTCGAAGAAGAGAAACATGAAATCAAGGAGACTTTGAGACTTTGAGATTCTTTAAATGGAGATTCCTCCAAATGAGAACACTTTTTTTAGATTTTTCCAAAAACAATGTTTTCTTATGGAGTCCGGAGAAGCGAAATCTTGCCATGTTTGTAGAGAAGTTTGGAGAATTTCTTTGTTTCCAGAACCTGAAAGAATCTCTGCAGAAGCAGGGAAGTGGAACTGTTGCGGTCAGAAGCTTACGCAGATGTCTTTGTTCCCATGTCAACCAAAAATTGCTGCAAGAGGCTGACCAGTTTGTTTGTGATGCTCATACATGCAGTCCTGAAGCATCACGAAATCCTGTAAGAGGTGGTGAAACACATGCGACACGAGCGAACAAGGTGCATCCAAACAAAACTGTGTTTGGAAACTTCATCAGGTTTGGCTCATTTCCAGCCACTGGCAGCAGGGATCCTAGCTGGTCTGGCTTTGTTCTTTGTGACTGGCATGTAAGAGTGCTTTGACACAGACTGTGAGCTCGCAGAAAATGTGCTTCGACATTGACATGTCGATCCATGGGGGGATGTCTACAGTCTTCTTTTCTTGATGATTTTGGAAGAAGACTTTAGGTGGACCATGGCATTGCTCGCTGCAATGGTAGGAATGTTTGGGCTGCTGGGTCCTGAGATTTCTGGGCAATCAATTGACAAGTTGGGCCCCGTTGGGCTCCAGCATTCGCTTGCAAAGGATTGGAACTGACGCCCTCGTGATTGCCTTCCATTCAGTGGCCAATCATGTCTTGTGATGAGAAAGTTGCGATCTCTTTGATAGCTTGTTCTTTCATTTGTGGACTTGCCATGACTTGTCAAGAGGATGATTTAAAATGATTTTATTTTAGTTTTCAAGGCGTTTCAATTAGTCCAACCATGTCCAACCTGATGCATGGCAGTTGGTGGGATCTCTACTCACTGGCCTTCTCTTAGCAGGAAGTCAGAGACTGAGGGGTGAGGGTCCGTGAGGGTCGGTGAGGGTGAAAGACCTGGAAATTTCTGGGAAAGTTCCGCTGAGGTGTGGACTTTCTGGGGTCGAATCTCTTTGGTGAAGGCCTGGCTCCTTGGCAAAGCTTGGCAAAGCTTCGTTGCTGGGCCATGCCCAGAATGGCCCAGCCTTTTCACAGCCGCGGAAAGTGCATCGCCTACTACGCTTGCGTGATCTTACTCATGATATTTCACACTTATTGCACTTGTAAGACTAATCATGAGTAAGTGTAAAATATGCCTTGCTTATTACTCATGACTAATCATGCCTTGCTTATACTTTTTCTTCGATGTTTTGTTTGCACTGGAGGCACGAGTTGGTTGGATGCCAATGATGCTGTTCTGAATGGAGCAGGCGGTAAGGATGCACAGTTGCGACGCTGTGAGACCAAGCTGGGTGTCATCAATCGTCGATGCCAATGGTTATGTTGGATACACCAGCTTGGTGGCTGCTTGAACAGTTCTTATCCCTAGGTGTTCCAAACGTGTCATTGGAAAAGTCCCAGGCTACATTTCTTATTTGGTGTGGCTGCTGACTACCTGCACCTTGGCTGCACCATGGCCTTGCTAGGAGACAAACGAACAATGTAGTCTGCCTTGCACTTCAAAAGCCATGACTGTCGAGGTCTGAGCCTGTTTCGTCCAAGCCCTGAGCCACTGAAAAGGAGTGCCACATGCTTTTCGCCTCAATGTGCACTGAGGTTGGAGATCCAACATTCCGGTGATTCTATTTGCACAGGTGAGCATCATTAATCTGTGTTGCTCTATTTGCCTTGTTAATTCTTCTTCACTAGTTCTCAACATTTCTCAATGTTGGAGCCATTTTCTTGTGTTCCCAATTTGCTACCGGCCAGGTGGAGACTCTTCATTTAAACACAGCAGGGGAAATCACAGAGGAAGATTGCCACTTGGCGGAATCTCAAACATCTTCAGTTTCTGTTGCCTTGCAAAGTTGGATGTGGCATCTTGAGGTCAGCAACCACTTCTTGGCGCAACAACCTTGGAACCAGAGGCCAGCACCTTGCTATGCTCGTGTTTGTTACTTGTTCTTTCACGTTTTTCACCGATTCTTTGCCTCTAAAACTCGGAAACGCCAAGCTGTTGCAGGTTCCTCTTCCGCCAGTACCACCACCAAACAAGCCACCACTTCCTTCAACAGAAAACGCACTGGAACCCGAACCTCCTTCAACAGCACCACCACCACTTCCTGAAATCCCACCCTCCCAAAATCACCTTTAAACAAATCATCGCTTAAAAAAAAAATACAAGAATACAAATTAATGATAAATACTTTTTCTAAGTAAAAATCTAATTTTAATCTAACTGCGTCTATGTCAATAATCATTATATCTAGTATTATAATTAAAAATATATACAATAGATATTGTGTTTTTTTGTTTTTGGTTATGTCCCGCTGTTCTTTCTCCTCCTTATTTTCCTCCTCCGGTACTCTTCCTCCCATTTCCTTCCATATAACTATATTATAATAATTATTACTATTATTACCATCTAATTATTATTAATTATATTAACGAAATAATATTTTAAAGGAACTTATAAAAATTATAAAAAAATATATATTTTACATACCGGATATTTTATATAATTAATATAATATTTTTTATATATTAATTATATATTTATATAAATAAATAATATTTTAAATAATTTTATTTATATAATATTAATTTTTTATAAATAAAATAAATATTTAAAATAAATTTATAACATTTATAATAAAATATTTATAAATTTCTAATTATTTTAATATATTTAATTAATTAATTAATTAATATAATTAATATATTTTTAAAAATATATTTATTTTTTATATTATATTTAAATATAATTTTTTAAATATTTTTATTTTTTTTAATAATATTTTAATATTTTTCTAATTATTAATAATATTTAATAATTAATAAAATATAATTTTATAATTTAAATTTAATATATTTA
>VSDK01002158.1:164876-197385 GCA_009767595.1 Symbiodinium kawagutii | reverse complement strand
AATTATTAATTATTATTTATTAATTATTTTTATTTTTATTTATAATAATTAAATATTTATTATTTAAATATTTATTATTTAAATATTTATTCTTAAATAAAAAAATAATATTTAATATTATTTAATTTATAGTTTCTATTTTTTAATTAATTATTTATTAATTATTAAATTATTATTATTTTTTAATTATTAATTATTATTTAATTATTAATTTTTAATTATTAAATATTATTTCTAAATAATTAATTATTATTATTATTATTTTTTTTTATAATTTAATATTTAATTTTTTTTTAAATAATTATTAATTTTAAATATTAGTATTTTTTATTTTTAATTTTTAATTAATAATAACAATTATTAATATATTAAATTAAAAATTAAATATAAATTAATAATTAATTTTTATTTATTAATTATTAAATTTAAATAATAAATAAATTAAATATTATATATTTATTATTAATTAATAAATATTAATTATTTATTTTTTATAAAATAATATTTAATTATTAATTATTAATTTTAAAATTTAAATTATTAATTATCTATAAATAATAAAAAATATTAATTTAAAATTATTTATAATTATTATTTATTTATAATTATTTATATTTAATTAATTTATAATTAAATTATTAAAATTAATTTAAATAAAAAATATTTTTTAAATTAATAAATATATAAATTTCCAATACTTATTATTTTTAAAATAAATAATTAAATTAATTATATTTAAATTAAAAAATATTAAATAATAATATAATTTATTTCTTTTAAAAATAATATTAAATTATTTTAAACAATTAATAAATTTTAATATAATTAATTTAAATAATTAATATATATTAATTTTATTAATTATTAATTAATTTTATATTTTATATCTAATAATTAAATATATATAATATTTAATTTAAAATTATTAAATTATAATTATTAAAAATTATTATCAATTATTAATTAAAAATATTTAATAAAAATTAAATAATAATTAATAATTAAAATTTATTAAACAATAACATATTTTATAAATATTAATATTTTATAATTTATTATTAATAATTATTAATTAATTAAAAAATAAATTTAAAAATAATTTAATATATATAAATAATAATTTATATAATAATTAGTACCATTAATTATTTATTAATAACCAACAACCAACAACTACTAAACAACAACTAACAAACAACATAAATCAACAATAAATATCAATTAATAATAAATAATCAAATAAACAATTTAGTATAATTATTAACTACTAAATAACAAAAAATAATCAATAATCATTAACTAATAAATATAAATAATAACTAATAATTAATTTTCAATTCCTATAACTACTAATTAATAACACATAATTATCAACTAATAGTAACCAATATCAATTAATAGAAATAAATCATGGATATTAATATTAATATTAGGAATAACAACAATATCTTAGATTAAAAATGTAATAATTTTAAATACAACATTATAAATCTATACATATATATATATATAATAAATTGAGATATTTATTTTGTATTTTCTTTTTTCCGTTATCCTACATAGCGGGTTCTTTCTAATCTAATATAATTAAACATAGAATATATTGATTGAATAAAACATAATTAATATCACACATATTTCAAATATATCTATATTATGTACCGTATAATATTTGTTAATGTGAACTTACTTTTTGGAATCGTTCTCTCCATTACGAGCTTTGCGAAACGAGAGTATTTGAATCCAAATGCATTAAATATCAATGTCCTCTTCAGCCTTACGCAAAGTAGCGCGAAGATTCACACTCACAGGGAAAACATGGACATATTCTATTTCTTTACTTTTTGGGTAGGCACATGCAGGCACTCAAGCTTCCAGCAATCAATTGAAGGCGTGCAAGCACAGGACTCACTTTTTGCAACCCGCTCCAGTGCCTTCAAAGGCTTCACCCCATAGCTGGAAGCGAATTGACACAAGTCTCACAAGACTTCGCTAGTTCTATGCTAGTCCTAATGAACTTCTAATTGAATAGATTCATGCTATTCAATGATCTATTCTAACTCTTCCCATTTCACAACCTGTAGGTGTCCCAGCGCAGTACCTGGGTGCAGGCAGCTTCTCGACCCACAAAGCCATAGAGCCTTTGGGACAGCTGCTGCTGCTGCTGTCCCCTGTGGCTTCCTCGGCTTCCTTGGCTTTCTCTTCAACCAACGACCCCCAGCTGCCTCGACCAGGACCCGAAGTTCCTCCAACTCTGCAGCGCTGCCACCACTCCAATACACAGACTTCTTGCGTAGCAACCCTGGGTGAGAGCGCGCATGCTGTACTGCAGCCTGGAGTGAGAAACTCGACAATTGGTGTTTTGCCACAAAAGTGGCTTCTCCGGCTTCATCTTTGAGCAAGAAAGGCTCCTCTTCTATCACTTCTCCTGCTCTGATGCACTCATCAATGAACTCTGGGATGACGATATGAAGTCCAGCGCACACAGCACACATCAGCTTGGTTGTCCTTCGGAAGCCTTTAGCAATGAGGTGAGTGACCTTTGAAGACCATTCATCCACAACAGTCACGCCAGGTATCTGTCCAAGTTTGTCTCTCTTGGTCCTGTCCAACACAAACCCTGTCACGGCAAAGTAGACTTTCTGCTTTCGACGTCGGACTTTCTTGGCCGGAACCTTCTTTGACTTGCCTTTGGCTTCTGTTTCTGGGAGCTTTGCCAAGTTTGCAGTGAACTTTGCAGTGTTTGGCACCAGAAATGGATTTGGCGAAGGTGGGGGTTGCTTCCCATACAAGCGCCGTCTCTTGGGGGTTGCTTCCTTTGGAGCGGGAGGTGAGTCCTCCACATCGATGGCTACAGAGAGGCTTGGACTCCTCGCTGGAGTCGCCACAGGTGCCATCTCAGTTGGCGTTTCACTTTGGCGCCGCTTGATGCGATCTGGCAACTTGGGTGGTGGCCTGTCGCATGGCTTGTTGCATGGCATGTCTGAAGTTTCTGCTGGAGAAACCTCATGATTTTCGACAGAAGCTTTGATGCCATCCTTGGATTTCTCATCTATGACTTCAATGTCATCATCGTTATATGCTTGTGTAGCCATCAGCTCAAACCCTGACACATCACTGGGAGGGTTGGAATCCGGAGCTTGCATTGCTTGCTGATCTTGAATGACATTCTCATCGCTGTAGTGAAGTGTATCAGCACACGCATCAATGTCATCCATGTAAACCTGTGTTGCCATGATATTGTCCCCGTCGTTGGGAAAAGCATAGGCCTGAGTGGCTGAATTGAAGGATTCCAAGACATCCGGCTCCCTTTCGTTCTTCTCTGGGCAGGGTTCCTGGAAATGTTCAGGATCCGCGAGACTATCCGCGGCCTCATAATACTGCGTTGCTGGAAACTCATCTTCTTCGCCCGAAAAAAGCGACATCTCAGGGACCGCAGCTGCGCGGCCACCCCACGGCACGGCTGATCGCTGATTTCCTGGGCTCTCGAGGTTCTCGCTCTCCCCGGCTAACGGCCAAAATGGCTGCAGAGACGGCTTTGACAGCAACACCTTTGGCGCAAAGTTTTGACTGCAAAATACCACATCATCACATGACATGGATGTCCCTGGACGTGTTCACTGCTTTCTGCCTCGTCTGCCTTACGACGCTGCCGCAGTTCTGTCCCTGGTTCCTTCAAAACCAGAAGTTAAAGCAACTCCATGCTCTTGTGCTTTGTGTGTGGGAGTTGTGCCAAAGATCTTTTGGTGGAATTGTTCTGCTGAAACACTGACCGTTTCTGGCCAAAATTTCTTCATAAATCTTCACACAATGAAGCAACAAAAATGGAAAGAGAATACCTGAGACCCATCAACCCATTCCTGTCCTGTTCCCTTGCCACGCTGGAACTTGAGCCCAGAACCTGGGGTGGTGTGCCATCGAACTCAAAGTGTTTGAATGTTACTTCGAAAATATTGAAAGGCAAGGGCCTTCATCTCAACCTTGTCTTTCAACTCGTTGATCTTTTCATCAACCTGCAAATGCTGAAGTCAAGCATTTGCTTCATCACTGTTTACCACATAGCTATATAATGTATGCCAATGTTTATGCCAAATCTCTGCCAGAAAAATGACGGACATCGACTATGCCTGCCTTCAGTACCATGCTCCGCAACAGGCTGAGCCCGGTAAAGGACAAGAGGTAGTCTGCGAAGAACTGCCAAGCCCAGAAAACAGTCGAACCTCTCTGTCGTACAGCACAGCATCCTGAAAATGCCTAGCAAATGCCTATCAATCAGGCATGAGCCATGGAAAGCCGTGAAGATTCACCTTGATTCAGCCAGATTTATGTAGATCTCCGGAGAAAATGCAAAACGGCTGGTGTTTCTCCAAACAAAAACCATCTGAAGATACCTAAAGTCACTGCAAAGTCAAACAGGTCCAGTGGCACCAGGATCTCGATCAATCCTCCAAGCCAGGACTGAAAGTCTGAGTAACGTGGCATTTGCACCTGCGCAGCGTGACTCCTTGGGTCCTACACGTCAGAGCCAGTGCCAGTCTGATTGAAGATGATTGGGGTTGCACTTTTTTTGGGGGGAGATGTTGACTAATATGTTGACAGGGTCTCACAGTCGTTTCTGCATCTGCAAGAAACGAATCAAGTCTTCAGGCTCAGATTGGAAGGTAGCTCTCTAGCAAACATGCTGACCAATTCGCGACAATGTTTTTAGCCTGCCAACTAAACTCATGCAAGTCGAGGACATTCGAGAACAGGTGAGTCACTCTTAGGATCACTGTCAACGTGACTCTAGTGACTCTAATCCTTTGTACATCTGCTCTGCCTCAACGCGTGAAACCCATGCAGCTAGTCATGGGCAGGGAAAGCCTGCAAGCTGATGCCAAAGAATAGAATGCTGTCTCAGCCTATTCCTACTTTGCTGCATTCAATACATTCAAGCTTTTCAAAAGCAGCGAAATGACCTGTTGCTCCTAATCTCAATATATCTCAATATTACATAGATACAGAATGATATAGATTGCGTGTTGCCCAAGAGCCAATGAGGGTATCTATCTTCGTCAGCTCCTTGATGAGCAGTGAGACTCTAGAAAAGCATCTGCAGCAAGGGGACCTCAAGCAATGTCCTATATTCGCACCTTCAACTAGAACCAATCACAACCAATAAACTTCACTGACAAAATCCGTTGAAAGAGATGCCAATGCATTCACTTGAGTCCTTGCAATTCTATGGCTTGTTTTGAATTAAAAGCGTCAATTCTGGCTGGTTAAACCGAGCCAAAAGTCTCTATCTGTGCAATCAAATTCTGCGAGTCGCTCCGCTTTGAGCAAATCACAGCCCCGACTTACGAGAGTTTTAGAAGGAGCGGAAGGCGAATGCAGGCACAGTTCGAAATTGTTCTGCTATGCATGAATCTCTTTCAAACTAACTTCAAAATTCTACATTATAAAATCTAAAAAATATGATGCATAAGACATATAATGGAATGAATATGATATAGTGAAAATCCTGGAAGAAATTCCGCTCCCTCGGCCAAAGTGGTGGGCATAACGTGGCCTAACTGAAATAGCTTTGCTCGCAAGCTACGAGCTTGGCCACCAAAGGGATCAAGGAGTTCACATCATCTGACCCACCGTCTCCGGCACCCAAAAAGGCCTGAGAAACCGAATGCACGCGCTGGATATAGGCTTTATAGGTGTATAGATAGGTAGATAGGTAGATAGATAGATAGGTAGGTAGGTAAGTAGAAATGGATAGGTAGATAGGTAGATAGACACATGTACAGTATGTCGTAGATTCTAATATGTGCAACCATTACATGAGAATTGCATGGGTATGTATACGTATACTTCTGTCTGTACAACTAGCTTCGGTACCAGTGATAGTACAGTGCTGTCATGCTAAACTGAAGTAAACAAGACGACCTAAGCTAAACAATACAATACAAAAACGCGCTGTGCTCAACACTGAGCGTGGGCTTCTACCGAGCAAGTGGACACACAAAAGACAAGTTCTCACACCAGTACTTACACACAAAATCGAACGGAAGTGAAAAAGAAACAGTGCTACGGTAACATCACAAAAACATCCAGAAACATAATAATGACAAATAAAAAACATGTGCCTGCGCACCGATAGCTTGCCTCATCAATATCTTCTGGCAGAAACATGGATGAGTCTCGAGGCCTGCCAGTGCGAACACATGGCATCACATTGCGAAAGTGTCAGTGATCATCTGAGATGCTGGCCATGAGACCGATGAACCAGATAGGTTGTTAACCTAGGTCCAGCTGGAGGATTTCGAGTGCAAACTGGCAGTAACTGCCTGCTTTCGTGTGAATGTTTGCTGTTCTGAGCTCCTGGCAACCGAGTCGTCCTTCGTCAAGCTCTTGTACAGCTTCTGCGAAGCAGGTGCGCCACAACTCTAATTTTGGAAGACTTGATCTGAATCTTACGAACCGCATCGAAGTGCATAAATACCAGCTATTGTAATCTTACTAAGTACATGGGATCTAATCTTAACTGCTACATACTGCTACATTTAAGTGCTACATGCAAAGACTCACCGGAGCTGCTTTCGACCACATGTTTTGATGATTTTGATGACGCAACTGGTTCGTTCCAGTCCTGGAATCGGTGCGTGCCCATCCGAGCCTGAAGATCAACTTTGCCACTTCGCTTGATTCAAATCGAGGAGAATTCTCTGATGGTGAGTTGCTTAATTAAGAATAATGTTCGTGATGGTGCATAGTGGTCAATCAAGGTCAATTTTGTTTGGCAATAGATAGCAATGGTCCATAATGATGCTTCATAATGGTCAATGATGGTTCATGATGGTCAATGATGACGGTTGATAATGAATGCCGCCGGTTCAATTTCGTTTTGACAGCTATACAGCTCCAATCCAGCCTCTAAGCAGGCTCGAATGCCCTCAATCCGATCTCCAATGCCTCGGCAAATGTTTTCTTGAATGGGAAAGACCCGGTGTCAGAGCGCTCTCGGCAATGCAAACAATCTATCAGCAGCATATCTTTCAAGACAATTCAATGTATCTTAGGCAAATACTCACACTCTTCTTTGAGTCGTCAAGATCCTTTGGTGCACCTGCACACCCGACGTAGCTGCACATGGCTAAAGTGCTGTCTCTCTGTGCTGACGGAGCCTGAGCATTCGGACTTCACCTGCGGCGTTCCCAAGCTTCGGCTTTCACAGCTTCCCAATACCAACCAGTGCAGGATAGGCCAATCCCATGGTGATCCCATGGCAATGCTATGGTAATCCCATGGCAGTCCCATGGTAATCCCATGGTGTTTCCATATCCGTACCAAGGCTTCATCGAATCTTGCCCCATATTTCTGCCCTTCCTCCAGGGTTTGCTGCCCACCTTGGAGGTCTCAGGGCTTCCGCTACGTGGGTTCGAAGCTCTCACGGCTTTCACGGCTTTCACCTGGCAGACGTCTTCGTTACGTCAACGAGCAGCCACGTCTGGAGTCGAGTCAAAGACGTGCAACAGATAGCAGAGCAGCTTTGGTGCCACGACAGGGTTGCAACTTCTTCTTGATTTACAATGTCAGGAAACCTGAGTGATACTTGAAATCATTGATGCTACCCCATCGTGTCTCATGTTCCTCAGCACTGCATGACCCACTTAAGAACAAAACATATTGTGGGACGCCACTCACTACCCACTTCTTACTACTCAATTGGGCCATGACGCAAGCAATATCAAACATACTTGCTGCAATTGAGAGGTATTTTCACAAAAGGTAGGGATGTACTGTAAGACAACCTGAAACTCCCTGATACAGGATATTCTACTGAATGCCACTTGACGAAAGTTTGCAATAGATTCCAATCCTTGCCAGTGTAGCCATCGTCAATCTTTGACATTCAATACCAGTTTTTTGTCCAATAACATGGCTACATATAGTTGTTATCATGTTTTTTGATGTTTTTTGAGCACCCGTACAGTAAACAGGTATGCCAATGGTGCTCACAGCCCTCCCCAAAGGCACCTCAGAGTGACCCTCAACTGGTTTATCCACTGGGTTGCCTGAAGCCTGGGACAAAGATTGTGGAACTTCGAAGAAACACAAATGACAGAAATGATGGAAGAATACATGTGAATGGGGTTCGAAGATGTTCGAAAATGTTTGAAGGGATCATATGTAAGCAGATTGTCTACGAAGGAAGCAACGATGACTTTTCGTGATCGTTCCACCTCCTTGCCTCTGTCTCCAACGTGATCTTGTCTGCTTGGCTATGCGGCACCACGACCTGTTTGACGAAGGGCCATTGCCATGTCCTTGTGGTGTGCGAATCTCAGCAGCCTCTATGGTATCAGCTGGTGTGCCGCCAACATCTGCTGGTC
Organism: Symbiodinium kawagutii; assembly: GCA_009767595.1. Taxonomy (NCBI): domain Eukaryota; class Dinophyceae; order Suessiales; family Symbiodiniaceae; genus Symbiodinium; species Symbiodinium kawagutii. The sequence goes on along the minus strand of VSDK01002158.1, from coordinate 189,019 downwards.
CACGAGGAGTCGGCTGGACCTGATCTGTTGCAATACCGACCTGCTTTGGGAATGCCCTGCTGTGCCCTTCTGTGCCCTGTGTCAACTCTAAGTCAACCACCTCAAGTAGAACCTGCTGCTTTTCGAGTACGGTCCTCCAGAGCAATCTGAGGGCTGGAAGTCTGTATGTGTTCTTCTGTGCAAATTCCGATAGTGGCTTGACATACCATCCAGAAGTATACGGAAACACGGTATCTAACCTTAGTATACCCCTGTAGAGATCATGTGGAGCACCGTAGAGCCTTAGAATTTTCAACCGTCGGTGGTTCACTGCTCACCGTTTCAATGCCAGGTCCCCGTGCTCACTCAAAGGCCTCCCACAGAAGAGACTGACTTCAAGACACTTCGAGACACTTCAAGGATCTTCATTGGAATCTTCTTTGGAATCTTCAAGGATCTTCATTGACATCTCCTTTGGAATCTTCAAGGATCTCCTTTGATCTGAGTGTTTTCAGTGCTTTGTGAAGTCGCAAGTCTGTGCCACATCGCCTTGAAGACTCCAAGTTGCTTTGCACTTCCTCCACTGCCTCGCCATGGTATTCATCCAAATGACCAGCTGTGTGTTCTAGTAATCCCTTCCCCCCAATACTACCCACCCTTTTCTTTCTTTCTGGGCTACTGTGCAAGTAGTGCACATGGGTTTCACGCACATGAAAAAGCCAGCTCAATCGCCAGCAGCTTCGGGATAGTAATCCTTCTGTACATCGGCCTCCGAAGCAAAAGCTGTCGCACGATATGGCTGGAACTCCACAGGAAGCACCTGAGCCAGAGAGCAGTCGGCAAAGGTGACATCCACAAAGGAGTGAATGGCTCTTGAAAGAGCCCTGTTCATTGCCTCCGGATATACTTTACACCGGGAGGTCTTGAATGCGCCATCATCTTGAAGACCTGCAAGACCCTCATGAGCAGCTCGTCCGTGGGGGCATCGTCCCATACGCCCTGCACAGAGCGTCTGGATGCGAAAGGACGGCATCCGCAAAAGAAGCAAGGTCGTGGGTTTGATGGCCACCGCTCCGTAGACACACTGGTCATAGGAAACCGCTTGGAAACAGGCCAGCCCTCGAAGCAACCTGCTCGGTTCCGTGATCCAGATGCTTGCGGGCCTCTGCTCTGCGGCCCAAAGCGGGTACTGCGGATGCTCGCAGAAACCGCATCCACCAGCCAATGCCAGATCAACCAAAAGAGTCCAGAGGAATTGCAGGAGTCTGGTTCCAATCAGCACCTGAATACTCTGCCGGCTCGTCAAGGTGGGGATGGGTTTAAGAAAGGGGGGGTGCCCCGCCATCGAGAAGCCTCGCCGCCGACCACGTCTCGCAGGGGGGCCCTCCCCCTGCACCGAAAACGAGTCCGTCATGGATTCTGCGGCGCCACCAGGCCAGCGACTGCGATGACGCCAGATTGGCGTCTTGCTTTTGGAGGCAAATGTCCACTGAGATGATGAACACCTGACTGCCATCCGGGCGAATGGTGTGCTCCAAAATGTCCTGAAGATCCGAAATCCCGAAAAGAAATGGACAAACGTGAGGGCACAAACGTGCAACCTGGCCGCTTCCCTGGCAAGACTGCCCATGGCAAGGGCCCCTCCTCCAACCTGAGCCCCACCAGTACTCTGAAAGACCAGAGGGGGAATGTCAGAAGAAGTCCACCAAACAGAAGCTCCCGAGGGCGCAGCATCAATTCTGCGGCCTTCGAGACAGCGAAAGCGATGCCCAGGAGTAGGGGTACGCAGAGCACGGCGACGGTACATCTCCTGAGCAGCGGGCTCGGTAGGAGAAGGGAGCAAAGGTCCATATGTCTGCTGAACAGCAACCAAGGCTTTAGTGGGGAGCCATCCTTGCTGCTTGAGCTCCTTGGCTCGAGTCCGTGCTGCCTCGTCCAAATCATCAACCTCGGCCTCTGTCAAAGGAGGGGCTGTGGCCCGCAGAGTGTCAAAACAATCAGAACTGCCCAAGAGATGACGATGGAGCCTAGCACGGTCATGAAAAAGAAGTCCACAGGCATTGCAGAGGCCGGTGTCGCCATAATAGCGAACCTCAGCCCGATAGCCATGCACCTTGTATGCATGGGTGGCCAATGCACGGCGGGAGCTGAAAGTAGCCGCACAAACCTCACAGCACCATTCCGGAGAGGGAGGAGCCGGCACATCCGACGGCAACTGAACCTGTGCCTGAGCGAGAGTCTGCCTAAAACGGACCTGCCAGACCCGATGTTCGGCAAGACGCTGATGATATCGAAGACACTGGGCAGCGGCCGTGCGAATACGACCTCGCCATGCTGCATCCAGACGAACCCAAGTGACCCAGTCCGCCAAGGGAGCATCAGCTGAAGGGAGAGAAGCTGCACGGTAGAAAGTAGTCAGCCATCGAAAGGAATCCACGCAGTCAGAGAGCCACCCAAGACCAGACTGAAACAAGGCTGACAGCCAATTCCAGAGCATGGGAGGACACATACGTAGAAAGCGGCCAAAGTAACGCAACCGAGCAACATGGAGCAGATCAGCTGGGGGCAACACACCCAAGAGGCCCGCCAAAACCGGAGTAGAGAGCTCAAAAGCACGAAGGCCATGCAAAGGCCGGCGCAGCAGTTGCAAAAGTGGAGCACGCAAGTGAGAAGTCCAAGACTGTAACTCCTTGGCAGTAACCCCACACCAAACATGGGCCTGGAAGACGAAGCGGGACAATGACAAAGCGTGGAAGACCTTCGCTTTGGTCGAAGTAGAAACAGCTCTGTGGCCATAAAAGGACCGCGCCAAAGGACCCCAAGACTGTCGAGCAGCAGAGCCTCGGGCAATGATTTCCCTGCGGTGAGAATTCGAAGCCTGAATCCAAGTCCCCAAATGGCGATAAGCATGGACAACCCGAACAGACGAAGCAGGAACGTCAGGATCCCAAGCGAACCAGTGGCCAGAAGCTGCAAGTCTTTGGCGTGCCGCTCGTGCACCAGGTCCAATGGTGGACCACACAATTTCGCTTTTGCCGGCTTCGAAATTGACGACCAAGCCTCGACGAGCAGCCTGAGAGGTAAAGGTCTGCAAGACCACGCGCAGCAGCTGCTCTAATGCATCATTGTGTTCTGCATGAATCAAAATAGCACAGTCGTCGACAAAAGAGACATCGCCGATCCCAGCAGGAGGAGGGTCTTGCCAAGTAGCAAAATCAGCACAGGGACCAGGATCTGTCAACCAAGGTAATCCAGTGTGACGCTGAAGAGCCCGCCTCAAGTCCGCCAAGAGACTGGCCATCACAATGTTAAACAAGACATCGCCGACCGGGTCACCAGGACGAGTTCCCCGAGCAGTGGCGCACGGCTCAGGCACACCATCGACAGTGAAGAAGGTGTTGGTGAGAACATCCGCCAACATGCGGTCCACATGAGGATCAAGCCCCAATTCCTCGGCTCCTAATTGAAGTGCTGAAACCAACCGAGCCAGATGTGGCTGGTCGAGGCCACGCAACTGGGCGTCATGAAAGAGACGCTGCGGATCAATAGGAAACTGAGTGAGGCCCTGACGCAGCACCGAATAGAACGCAGCTTTGAAATCAAAGAACACCACAGCATGAGGTCGACGATGGTGAGTACACCAATGAGCATGCGCCTGAACCAAATGATGCGCGAGATCAGTGCCGAAGAAAGGGCGGCCGCCACACTGCAGGGCAGTGGAGGTAGCAAGCCAAGAGTCGACAAGATGCTGACGAAGACACTGATGGAAGAGCTTCGTAGTGAAATTCGAGATGAAAATGCTACGGTAACTGTCAGGATTTTGAGGGGACGCCTTGCCCTTCCACAGAGGTGCAGCTCGACCTCCCTTCCACAAGAGGGGTTCCGTCGTAGTCGAGACCACTTTGAGCAACAATGTAGCAAGCTGCCTAGCCAAAGGAGTGCCCCCAGCTTTGAGCAAGGCAGAGGGCAGTTGGTCCGGCCCCGGAGCCTTGTTACGCTTCAACCTGGCCAAACAGCGAAGAAGCTGCCACTCCTGAGGAAAAGCCTCCACGGCAAGGTCAGAGAAAGGTATGTTCACCTGCCCTTTGTGCACCTCCATCAGGGACTGCCAAGTAACACTGACACCAGCTTCCGTGGCGGCAAACTGCTGCATCCACAAAGTTTGCTGTTCTTCATAGGTGCAAGCAAGGGTACCATCATGGCGCTTCAACGCAGGGAGAGGACGAGGACCAGGTCGCTTGATGCGCGCAGAGCCCAGACGCCGCAGCCTGGTGAAGAGATCTTTTGAAGCTCCAGACAAGGCAGCACAATCAACCTCACCCACAACAGAGTCGAAGTAGCATTGCAAGTCCGCATGCACCAAACGTCGAACAAACTTTTCAATGGAACGCAAGACCGGCTTGAAGTCCACATCGGTCATAAGGCCCAAACGACGAGCTGCATCAAGAATGTCGCGCTTGAATCGAATAGCCTGAATAGTGGAAGGCTGTAGCCCAAGTCGATTGCGTCTGGTGCGGGTGGCAGCAAAGAATTGTTGACCAAGTTGCAAGACCTGCTGATGCCATAAGGCAGAGTGATCATCCACATTGACTTGCCACGTAGGAAGAGGCAAAGTATGCAAAGCCGCCTGGAAAGCAGCAACTGTCTGGGGGTCCTGAAGCTTGTCAGGATCCCAGCGATACCGAGCAGCAAGAGGCTCCACCATGCACTTACCATCCAGCTGCACCCATACAGGGACATGGTCATCATGAGCAAAGGACACATCGTGGTCATACAACACTTGTGAAGCCGAAGCTAATTGAGCAAAGTCAGCCGAGAGCAAGACGAAGTCACGACGACTACGATGTCCTCGGGGGTGAGTCCACGTCCAAGAAGGGCCAGAGTGAAGCGTAGGATCACAAGCCGGAGCCAAGAGACCAAGGTGGGACACAAACCATTCAAAAGGCCGCTCAGGATCAGCAGTCTCAGGGTCAGTAGTCGATGGCAGGTCTGCATTCGCATCAACAAAAACGGAACACCAAACAGCCCCAACTTTGGAAATCAAATCCGCCGTCTCGTGCCACCAAGACCAGAGTTGGTCATCAGAGAAAGTAGCACTCCGATAAGGAGCATGAAGGACAACGAGGACCCAAACGATCGAAGCCACCCGCACACGAACCAATAAGCGACGAGGATCAGCATGAACGACAGTCAAGGTAGCCCTGGACAGTGGAACCTGCTCTCCGGCAGGCGTAAAGAGGCATGGTGCACTCTTGTGCAACCAGAGCTCACAACCAAGACAAGCCGAATGCGAGTGGTCAGCTCCAGAAGCCAAAATAACATAATGGTCAGATTCATAGCGGCCCTGTGGAGTACGCGCTTCCTGGATGCCCAAAAGATGAACCCCTCGCAAATGCATCTGAGAATCAAGACGCATCGTCCTTTCCGCAGAACGCCGAGTAGGAAGGGTCTCAGGATCAAGCCGATCCAAAGCCAAGACATTTGCTGACACAAGCTGGAGCGACAACCACTCATAGCAAGGGTCCTTCACCGGAGAGGCGATGTCAGGCACACTGATTGACTGCCAACAAGGCCGAAACTGATGGAACTGACCCTCCAAAAGAGCCGGGACACACTGCGCATACGAAGGAGCCATCTGTTGCTGCCACACCCAGGCCAAATCGTGAGGCTCCAGAGCCAACTCATGCAAAGGCTCAATGACGAAAGGTGCAGAGTCCATGGGGTGATGGATGGCGAACTTAGCAAGAGTATCAGCCAAGTCGTTCCAGGGATGGTGGGAATGCCCCGCAATTTTATCCAACCCACACTCCACATGCCAGGAATAGACCACCCGGACCATCTGTGCCAATCGAGCATTGGGGGTGGACGTCACACATGTCTGCTGACAAAGATCCAGACTGAAGGCCAAATCCGGACAAAGAAAAACCGGCAACGCAAAAGGCAAACGGAGTCCAAGATAGAGGGCATACAGAGCCGCAGAAAGCTCCGCAGCAATATTATCAGGCTCTCGTGCACCGACCCAGTCCGGAGCCACCATGTCAAGCTGAACTCGTCCCCAAACACACCCGAGGAAGAACTCTCCATCGAGAGAATCGAGAACCACAATCACAGCCCAACCAGCCCCACCATAGCCCGTTGCGCCATCGACATAGAGCCGGAGGGCAGTGGGGGAAGGCATCGTAGACGGATCCTTGACCAAAGCCCAATACGAAGCAGGAGTCAATTGCAATCCCTCAGGAAGGCCAGCCAGAGACGGCAAGGGAGCATCAAAACACTGTTGACGCCAACTGGCATGCTGAAACCAATGCAACGAAGGAGCGGAATCACACAGCCGAGTCTTCTGACGTTGGTGAGGGCCGGATTCAATCAAGGCATCCAAGCAAAGCTGAACCGGAGGACTCGCCAAGGTCCTCGGCACAGAGGAGGCGGACAGGAACTGCAAAAGGGAGCTACTGTCATCATCATCGGTCGGAACGTCCAAAGCAGGCAAACCCGGAAGGATGCGAACAAAGGAACCAGGATCAAGCGTAAAAGGGTGATCATGAACAAACTCCTGTTCACCAAAGACACACTTGCAAGAACGAGGTCCCAGCGGCTGGCAATCATCCAATCCAGCGAACCAAACCAGAGAGTTGCAGCTCATACGGGGCTCAACAGAAACCGCTTGAAATGTCTCAAATCCAGCGACCAAAGACGAAATCAAAAGCGGAATCCGAGGTTCATAGCGCAGCTCCGATTGTTCCAAAATCACGTGCATGGAATTGGGAACGGCCGCTCGAGGCCCTGGATGAGGCGCAACAACTGAAACCTGGATGGAACGGGAGGGCATGACCCGATCAGCCCATAGATTCTGAGCAAGCACCATCCACGCCTCCAATGCCGAGGGTTGCAGCACTAAGGTACGAGGTTGTTCACAGACTTGCCAGCGACGATGATCGATGTACCAGGTATGAATCGGAACGTAACGATCAGGGGGCCCCGCCCCAGCCATATCCATGGCCACCTGCAAAGTGACAGGAACTTCTGCCGCACCCAAAGATAGGATGGCCGGCAAAGGTCCGTCCGGAAGCCGCTCATGAACGGTGACCTTGATGTTGAGCCGCGGGGGCACATGCTGCACTGCAGTGCTGGTGAGAACAGAGTCACCAACCAAGACCTCACAATCCATGACCATAGTGGCACGGAAACAAAGTGGCGCGACTTCCGCAAGCATCAAGGCTGCAAACCGATGAGTAGGAGTAGCAATCAGGAAAGCAGCATGTGACCACATATCATCTTGGACCTGCTTGGAAAGCAACATGGGAGAAAACAAATCCAATGGCTCCTGCAAGAGCAAGACATGAATAACTGGGCGATGTGGTCGTAGATCAGGCGGCTGAGGAAAGACAGGAAACACAAAGAGAGGTGCATCATGATCGACAAGGTCGAGCCAACATTGCCGAAATCGAGCCATCAGACCCTCAGGTGAGAGAGGTGGCAAAGGAATCACCCAACGCGCATCACGGCAAGTAGGAACACGACGACCATGAAGGAAGTAAGTCAAGAACTCCGGGGCCTGGCGCTGCGGGTCACCGTCCTCAAAGTCCAAAGTGTGCCACCATTCAAATAAGGCATCAACAGAGCCAATGGGGGGTCCCTCGGAGGATGTACCATTGTCTCCAGCAGCCCCAGGTCGCATAGCCGGTGGTAACCACTGGTGAGCCTCCTGTGAACCTTCGTCAATGTTGATGACATGCTTCTGAACTGCAAGCTGGACAACAGGAGGGGAGCCCAAGGGGAGACTTCCCAGCGCAAGCAAAGAAGAGTCGTCAACATCCTCAGCTTCAGGTTCAGAAGAACCACGAGACACGTCAGGAGAACGCAACGTGAGAACAACCAACTGGCCGGTAAGGAGATCCAGCACACCATCAGCAGCAGACATGGTGTCCCCAATATGAATATCAAGCTGCCAGCTGTCATCCAGGTCATCAAGCCCAAGCAATTGAAGCAGCACGCTGGTAGGTCCAAAGGCAGGAACGGACAACGCAAGCTGCTGCTGAAAGGGAAGGGCCTGCTCATCCAAAGCGACAACCGAGACTAAAATGGCACAGTAGCCAACGGGCGTATCTTGCTCAATGAGGAGGTGCGGAACATTGGGAAATCCCGGAGTGACAACAGTGGGTTGAGGATGCACCAGGTGTAGAGAGAACGGAGTAGCAGGATCCAGCACGTCAGACCATGCTCCCTCAATGCTATTACGCCATCTCGCAAAATGGGGCCAAAGCTCAAGGGGCCGCATGCCTCGACACACATCACAGGTGCCATGTCGAATGAACCAAGCTTGAAAACGCCATGCTGCAAATTGAGAGTCCAAGGATGGGGATGGCGAAAGCTGGTCAGGAGCAACTCCATCAGGAAACTCAAGCGCAGGATCGAAGGCGGACGGCAAAGATGACATCGGCGACACACTCGAACCATCTGCGGCAAGCAAAGCGAGGGACGGGCACAACGACAAACCTTCATCAATGTAGAAGTCACATAGATCCTGCCCATGTTGGTCACGGAGTTCAAAAGGCAAACGGAGCAAGACATAGGAGCCATGGTGCAGATCATGAGCCGCATGATCTCCGAAGGGCCATAGGACATCCTCAAGGAACAGCCGACACATATCATGGCCATCGCAAACCGTGTGGATATGAAGTGCTCGGAGGAGATCATGCCGAGTAAGCTGAGGGGGAAAGGCAACAACACGTCGAAGGAGCCGTGGAGTAACCGCCTCAGATCTCTCAAGGACAATGTCAACCAAAGCCAAGCGAAGGTGAATTGCAGAATGCGGATCCGAAGGAACCGCTGGCAGCAGCTCGAATACTGTGCCACGAATCCTATGGACTGCGATCGGAAACCGGCCATGCAGATCAACCAGGCGAGCCACATCACTGACCGAAGGCAGAGAGACAGCAGTCGGCATCAGGACGGAGAAAGACCATCCAAGTCTGAAAGCCACTAGGAGAACGAGCCACAGCAGCAGGCGAACCAAAACTGTGACGCAATGAGGCCAAGTCCGCAGGCACTGACGATCCCAAGTCAGTGGAGGACGTGGCACTTGAACGACCAGCCCGTTGCATAAGGACAGTGACATCCTCATCCTTCGCCAAAGAAGGAACCGAAGACATGTCAGAGCCAGATGAATGACCCCCACCAAGAGGGACCCATGAAGGTGGAGTGTTCCCCACAGCACAGACATCGTCAACGCGAAAAGCAAAAGGCACCTCGTCCCAAGCCAGCTCACAAAATGGACGAGGAGGGGCAGAGGTCACAGTCGAAAGCGACAACAGGGCCGTGGCATCCGAATCATGCAAGGCCTCGACCTCACTACTACCCGATTCAAAATCAGAGCAAACGTTGTCATCACTGGGGAGGGTCGTGTCGGACGTTTCATCATCACTGATGACCAGAGAGCCATCCAAAGAAGCTTCAATCTCCATGACCGCTCCAATGAGAAGAGCACCATCACCAATAGGGGCAATTTCCTCACCTGCATAAGCTCTTGGCAATGTAGACCCCTCCAAATGACAAAGGCGCGACAGAACCAAGCAACGTGTCTGACACTGGGCAAGTTCGAAAAGCTGGGCAACAGTATCCACAGAACGATGCAAGACGGCCCTCCACTGTGCAAAAGGGGGCGCAGTAGTACATTGCATCAGAGCTGGAACCATACCCAAGGGGTTGCCCTGAACGATCAAGACATGCGCAAGCGTAGATCGCCATGTCGAAGGAGGAGGGGTAACAGGGACCAGCCTAACCGCTTCACCTGGAGTGAGAAAGTCAAACCATGTCGCAACACACGAACGATGAAAAGCTTCCTCAGATCCTGACAAGGTAATGGGAATTCTGCGAGATCGAAGACAGAGTCTATGAAATGGGGCAGCCAAGAGCCAAGTTTCGACAAAGTAGCGACGACTCGGTTCCAGACCCAATTCAACATGAGCCTCTGGGGACCAGAATGGCAAGGAGGCACCCAGAAAAGTCCAATCCTCAAGCCGGACCCGGTCTTCCACAGGAGAACGGCCCAAACAGATGCCATATGGATCACTCAGAGCACTGCCACCAACACCACAGGCAAAGCAGGGTGGACCGCCAAGTTGCCACCGGGCTACAATCTGCAATATGCGCTCAGCGTCAGCAAGTTGACCATGCAAATGCCAAAAGTGACGACATTGACCCTGAAGGCAGCATTGGCATGTAGTCAGGGAACGGACTTCAGTGTCATCCCACAACACCAAGTCAACTACATCCAAAAACTGAACCGATCGAGGGGACCGCAAAGAAGCAGGGCCTTTCAGAGCCGAGCGAAGACGGGGCACCGACGAACCAACATGAGGCAAATCCCATGAGCAAGCAACACCTGAAGCAGAGGAAGCCCCCGAAACCGAAAGACAGGTACGAGAGTCACTGAGAGATTCCACCAGTGAAGCCACATCCAATGACCGGGAAGCCGCATCGGTCAGAGGATCAACCAGTCGAACATTTACTTGCCCTCTGTCTTGGCTTTCAAATGAGTGGAGGCCACCTTGGTTGGAGATCTCGTCGCAAATGGTCGCCCCTGGACCTTCCTGGCACGATTGGGGACCGAACTGGAGCCATGACCAGCCTCCTCGGTCTGACCGTCCGGAAGATCTCCTTCGTCTTCCATCTCTTCCATGTCTTCCATATCCGTGGGCTCGTCCTCCAAATGGATCATAGGAACCTGGGATGCCTGAGACAAAGCTTGATTGACTAGCAGCATGTCTGCAGTCGTGTCTCGAGCTTCGGGAGGTGGTGAGGCCATTGGTGTGTTGCCCACCAAGGACATGGAGGCTTGGGTCACCATCTGCTTGACGCTCTCCAGCTCTTTGCTCTTCTTCTCGTGCTGGGCGACCAACTCCGCCCTGTAGGCCTGGTACCATCCTGCATGGTCCTGGATCCTGCACGTCACAACCTGAATGAAGTTCCTCCATTCGATGTCGAGGTCTGAGATCTTTTTGAGCTGGGTCGCCAATTGCTTTTGGAGACGATTCAATTGATTCAAATGGCCATGAGAAAGTGTCCTCGGGGCCACAGCGGCCTTCTGTTCCAGGCCCTGCAGACGGGACTGCATCTCCGATGGCATGTCGCACCCCAACTTGGCCAAAGCTCTGAGGTGCTCCAAGATGGTGGTCTCGTCTTGAGTCAGACCTTCCGGTGAGGCAGAAGCAACCTGCGGAGGCGGAGGAAGGACTGGCTGGGCAGGCAGTCCATGAGCAGCTTCTTCTGCGGTGGTGGGAGGGTCGGCCTGTCGATGCTGAAGACGAGCCTGAGGAGTTGTCGGCATCCATGGAACGCTGGTAGGAAACACAGACAACTCGGCCTGTGCTGCCTCCGGGGCAGCTTGGCGATTCTTCTCGACAACCTTCTTGTCCGAAGTACGATCTCGTCGGGGCTTTTGACGACTGTTCGATCGCTTCGTCGGTTGCCACACTTGCTTCCAGTGACACTTGCATGAGCTGCACTTGTCGCTGTTGATAGCATTCGCGAGATTGCAGGCGTGGCAGTGCCAGGTGAGCGCCATTCGTCGTAAACTTGGGGGAATCACTTGGTCGTCCCAAGAATGGTGGGTCACTAAGGACCGCAGCACCTTTCTGAGACTCTTTCTGCGCCTCTTCCCAAGAGTGCACCCAACCGAAGCCCTGAGCAAAGCCCTCGCACGCTGCCTCCTCCGGCGCAGCGCACGATGCCAGGACGGTTCCAAGGTACACAAAGACGACGAATGCAGATCTCGCACCACCACACCCTAACAAAGCGAGCACCCACGCGACCATGCACGTAGGAACCCTAAGGATTTGCTAAGCAGCACACGGAGGGGGAACTTCCGTGCACTGCCAGAGCCAAATGCCTTACTACCCACCCAATATAAAACACCCCCAAGGCACTTTTTTATTAGGGGGTACTTTGTGTTGGAGGTGAACAATGTAAGGGGATATATGGTCCTGTGTTCATTTTCCTATTGAACTTTCAAACAAAAACCGGTTAAAAAATTGGCAACAACTCTTCCAGCAAGCTTACCCTTAATATTGAATTTGAACCGTTAAATCAAAAAGTAACATGAGTGTTTGATCCCTATAATGAAAACCACCAACAGGTAACCTACTTGTTATTAGGGGGCAAAAAAGTGCCACACCACAGTGACATGTTTCGTACCTTCAGCTCATCTTCCACGGTCATGACGGGGAAGCCCGGACAGTAGATTTCTGTCCTGTGAGAAAGCACGAAATGTCTGCTGCAAATGTTTGGGAACTGTATGGCTCCAAATGCTCATGGCATGCCAGGCCTCCATTCTTGTCTTGGCCTCAAGTCGATGTGAACCCAACGTTTTTCAATAAGCCCAACAGCTCCTGTTAACATGATGAGACATGAATATGCATGGGTTGCCTATGGTTACTTGCTTCCTTCTAGATTTTTCGGTGAATTGTCAATGCTGGTGCTGGATATGCTGTTTCTCAGGAACAATTTCGACATACACAACAACAATGAAACCATCAAACACATCTATGCTTTTCAAAACAAGTGCAGGTCATTGGTCAAAACTACCCCACTCATCCCCACTGCCGAGACAGCCTTCAGTCGGGTGTTCCCGATCAAGACATTTTCTAGTCATATTTCTGAAGTCAGCTTAGCACATCTTCATCAGCCGAGATTCTGAGACAGTTTTTGCTTCCGCCGTGGCTGTGAAGTTGGAGATCGGCTGAGACACGTTTCCCTGGACCTGAGTCGGAAATCCTCAAAGTTGGATGGCGGATTTCCTGGTCGGAACGCTGGTTGAGTGAACTAAGTGAACTAAGTGAACTACCACGGGAATTATCTTGATTATCTTTGATGGTTTATTTTGAATCTGAGAAGGATCATCAAGGGACCATCTGGTTTGACTTACAGCCATTTCTGAAATGACGCGTGTAAAAATAACAAGAAAGAACAAAGCAGGATCCAACATGCAGCAAGGCGGCTCGTTCAATTTGTCAGCAGGTTCTCCCACACTTTCCTGACGTCAAATCAGACACGCTGAAACTGAATTCTACTTGCCTTGCTGCGAATGGAAGACTCTCTCGAAAGATTGGTGGAAAGTCTCTTCCTACTGGGCAGGTATTTGATCATTTTCAATCTTGTACAGGAATTCTCTGAACTGAATGTCATTCTGACTCCGACTCTCTGCACTGGCATTTCAGACCCGCACAGTGGGCGTTGCTACCACCGATTGTGGAGAGAATTCGCAAGCAGACGACTCCTGCAACTGCAACTGAGACACAAACAGCCTGGAAACATGAACAGCGCAATTATGGACCCGGACAATGATACAATGACTTGGATCTTCATAGAATGTCATAGATCATGCATTCTGATAATGATTACAGAAAAAACTTGTACCAATTCTGCCACTCCACCCACTCCTCTTGGATAGGGCTTTGCGAGGAATCTGCGATTCCTCCTTTGACATGACAGCTACTGACGCGAGTCAAGGCCCATTCCTGGCTGCACACCCTGCCTGGGCTCTCCTTGCCTTTGGCCCGCTGTTCCCGTAGCCACTGCCGGAAGGCCTTGTGTTCTGACAGGGTTCAATCTGTTTCTTGCAAAACTGGTCAAGCTTAGACCATCACAATTTTGAGTCTAAGACTCTGATCGCATTCGCATTCCTGCCTGACTCTGCCGACATCGCTCCTCCCGTCGATGCTTGAACTTGGAGCTTCGTTCCTCCTGCACGACGTGGCTGCCCATGGCGAGGTCTTCGCACCCTTCCGCACCCTTCCGCACCTCGTAGCTTGGCGGCGAGCGAGGAGTCAAGGAGCTGCTCCTTGCGCTTCCTGCAGCTTAGAGCAGGGAAGAAACTTAGGAAAGAAGCTTAGAGATGCTGAGAGATGCGTAGAGCAGGGGAAAATGAAGAAAGAGTCACATCTTCGGATTATTTAGTGGAAAGAGTCACATTTAGTTACAGGATGTGTCACATCTTGCAATCAACTTCCTCCAATCAAGTTGCAATCATCAAGGAACGAGGGATTGCAGATGGACTGGATATCCCTAGTTCTGGACACAGCAAATACTGACTGCCTATACTCGTTCTGCCACCCAGTTGCGGGTCTTTTGCGCACTTCCGCATGCAACCCAAAAAAGACACAGGTTCAAGACAGGTTCAACACATACACATAAACACACACACACACACATAAATCATCAACAGACAATACGAGCACAGTACAGTACAGTACTGTACCTTGTCATCTCTGTTGTGTATTTGTGTCCAGCAATTCAAAGAACATGAAACCCACAAATACATGTCAACCCTTTCGCAACCTTTCGCCAAAATTTTGCCTGTGAGGTCAAAATGTCAAATAAGATCATAACTGCTCGGACACTCAGATACATCGAAGATGGAGATAAATGGTCTTGACCACCAACACTTACTCGGTGGTTTATCAACCGTTACGCCCACCATGGTTCACCAACCATTCCTGACCAACCATTCACAAAACGTTCAAACAAAACGGGCTGTCTCAAAACGCCATGAGCGATGATCATTTTTGTCATCTTAAGAAGAAACCAAATGTCATCCTGCTGTTATGTCAAAGTACACTTTCGATTTCTGTTTACATGCCAGTTGCATACCAAAGGAAAATACCTTGGTATACTTTAAATATCTACAAATACCAGTTAATCAACAGTGAACAAATAACTTGGATTTGGTTTTAAATATCAGCTAGAAAACACCAGTACCAATGGATAAAAATTGGCACTATATACACCTATATACCAGCTTTATACCTGGGTACACTTAAAATCCGAGTTCCAAACACCTTCAACTTTCCATGTCAAAAAAGACCCCACTGCGGCCTGCCGTGGTTTCAGGGTCTGGTTGACCTGGTGAACGCGGAGACCTGAAGCGATGTTGCTGATGGCTAGCATGCTCAAGGATGCGACTATCGACAATTACACATGCTTAGTGATGGTTGATGATGCTTGATGATGCTTAGTGATGGCGTGATTCATATTAATTCATGCTTCATGATTGATTATAGGCAATGCTAGTTCGTGATTGATGATGATGGTCCAACGATGGTTGACAGAGTGCAGTTTCCAATCATGCCTCAGCCGTCATACGTGGTATGCCAAACCCACAAGCAATGTCGTCGTTCAACGGCTTCCAAATATCATCACAGGCAAGTTTGATCAATATTGCTGGACATGCAAGGATTTCTCAAAACAAGGCAACAAAAACAAAAACCAAGAAACACTTGCCGCGCAATTGCCAGAAAACTGTTGCATTGCACAGCTTACAATGTGCCCTAGCCCAAAAATGTTCAGACACTTTCACAACTTTACAAACACCAAGACAATCATGCCTCAGCCGTCATACGTGGTATGCCAAACCCACAAGCAATGTCGTCGTTCAACGGCTTCCAACTATCATCACAGGCAAGTTTGATCAATATTGCTGGACATGCAAGGATTTCTCAAAACAAGGCAACAAAAACAAAAACCAAGAAACACTTGCAGCGCAATTTGCCAGAAAACTGTTGCATTGCACAGCTTACAACGTGCCCTAGCCCAAAAATGTCCAGACACTTTCACAACTTTACAAACACCATGACAATCATGCCTCAGCCGTCATACGTGGTATGCCAAACCCACAAGCAATGTCGTCGTTCAACGGGTTCCAAATATCATCACAGGCAAGTTTGATCAATATTGCTGGACATGCAAGGATTTCTCAAAACAAGGCAACAAAAACAAAAACCAAGAAACACTTGCAGCGCAATTGCCACAAAACTGTTGCATTGCACAGCTTACAACGTGCCCTAGCCCAAAAATGTTCAGACACTTTCACAACTTTACAAACACCAAGACAATCATGCCTCAGCCGTCATACGTGGTATCCCAAACCCACAAGCAATGTCGTCGTTCAACGGCTTCCAACTATCATCACAGGCAAGTTTGATCAATATTGCTAGACATGGAAGGATTTCTCAAAGCAAGACAACAAAAGCAAAAACCAAGAGAAGCTTGCAACGCGATTTGCCACCAAATTGTTGCAATGAACAGCTTACAACGTGCCCTAGCCCAGACATGCTCATATTTCAAATTCCTTTTTGATGGTCACTCAAGGGTGAGACATGTACAAATAGGATCAAAGAAGGGCAAACCAATTCGAAGTCCGCCTTCACACAAAGAGGAATGCGCACCCTGAGAATTCTCGTTGATTTTCAGAAGATTCAAACAAATTCAAACAGTACAAGTGAAATCATATCAACATATATCAACTGTCAATGCCAATGATCAACATCCTATGACCATGGAACAGCTTCCGCTGATGCGATTAGCTTGGGCAACTTTGCGCAGGGCCAAAGAGAGAAATAAACCTGCACCTGTGACCCATCCCTGAAAGCACGGAAAGAATATGATCCCATGGTATCCGATGGTTTTCTAGTCTTATCTGTTCTCGGTGCACATCATGACATACCAGAGTTCCGGACCTTTGGACTGGCTGCGGCCATTGTGCTTGATATGCCTGGCATTTCGTCGCTGAGCAAAAATGAGGAGCATGTGAGCAGTGGTGACAAGTGGTGACAATGATTTTCATATGATTGATACATGGTGGTTTCTTAAAATCGGGGTACCCCCAAATCATCCTAGTTTGATCATTTTGATTGATGACCCAACCATTTTTTGGGTCCCTTAGTTTGAGAAACTGCCATGTACGATTGATGATCTGATCGGATCCTTCATCCCCAAAGAGTGGATTGGTTTCATCATTGACAGCTGCCGCCATGGCCTTGGGTCGTGCTGACAGCGGAGCTTCTCTGGATCCAGTTCTCATTTCGGAGCCCCGAGGCACACCAGATGCGATGATCACAGGAGAGGCAGTGGGACGTCCGGAGACACCCCTTGGTCGACCTGGATCAGTGGCATCATCGATGATACCTTTGTGGGTCACATATTGATGGATGCATTGGATGCCATACTTTTCGTCCTTGAAATCTTCGACTTCATTGCCGCGCACACGTGGAGAGAAGGCAGCTTTCGCTGCAGTTCCTCGCTCTGCTAAATGCCTTGGTCTTGATCCCAATTCTCGATGCCGGTCTCGATTGTAGTGGTCAAAGCGAGTGCCATCTCGAGGAGTTGACTGAGTTGACTGAGTTGACATGCCAGGAAGTTCGTAGCTTGGTGGCTGTAGTCGAGGCCGATTGAGCAGTGACATTGCACTTGGTCTTCGGTCTGGCTGCTGCCGGAGCATTGCTCGTGTACATCTCGAAGCCTCTGGATATTCGACCGAGATATTCTCTGGCAAGTTCACATCTGCTCGGACGATCCGAGACACGAGCGCCTGACTCTGTTGGCTGTGAGATGCTGTGCGTCTAGAGATCATGAGTCTCAACAGTCTCAACTATCTGCTCATCTCCGATCTCACGAGCAAAATAGCAAAGCTGACAGAGTAAGATGGCCGTGTTACGAAGTCTGAAAAGTCCTTATTAACCACGGCATTCCCTATTATTAGTGGTGATTCTGCCCCATGAACATCGGTTAATTAAAGCCGTGACCCAGCTCACCACCTCCCAAGCCTCCAAATTGGGCGCAGTGCCAAATGGTGGCCGCAGGGCCATCATCTCAAAGAGCACGCAGCCCAAGGACCTCAAGGAGACCCCCTCGGGTCCAGTTGGAGCTACGTGAAGCATCACAGCTGGACCAAGATGTAGTCACGGGGTGAGTAATGAACAAATTTCATTGCTGGTTCATTACACTGGAGTTGTATGGACTTATAAAGGTTGCTTCATCATCATCATTCATTGTATCTATTCTGTTGTCTCTATGTTTCATGAAATCGATAATGGCTTCTAGTAATGATTGATGTAATGCTTACTGGAGGACCTCACTGAGACTCGCAACGCACCACTGTGCTCTCAGGTTTCTGCCAAATATCGGACTTGTAGGAGTAAGGCCGGCCTTTACACACCTGAAGTGGACGGTTCACGGGTGTCAGTGCAGGGCAAACTGCGTGTCAACATCAAGCAAATGCTGACCTGTGTACGTCAGCATTGCATGCAGCATCTATGAATCAAGCCGATTTTCCGACCTTGCGCATCTGCATCAAGTCAAACTTCTCTACTGAAACCCGGCTGTGGCTGAAAGCAGGATGTCTCACGATGATCGTCTGTATTGAATCAATTCTGATCGAAGAAGAGCTGGGGCACAGATGACCAAGGAGGCTCACTTTGCGCAGCTGCTATCGCAGTCGCATGCAGTCGCCCAGGGGTCTTCCAAGCTGTGTGAGGCGAAGACGACAGTTTGCTCTCCGGGTTCAGATACAAGTTCTCAAGTCGAGTGCATGTGTCCACCAAAGATTCCACTTCTGCACGTCTCATGCTGCATCAACCTCCTCAAGACCCGACGTCTCCAAAGCCTGTTCCAAGCAAATCCAAGCAACAAACTGAGACTTTAGATGACTTTAGCTACTCATTGGATCTTATTAGTCAATTTTTGTCGTTATTACTATTCATTGCTACGTTCATCAATTCTGGATGAAACAAATACAATCTCCAAGTCGCCAAGCTACCCAATTTTTGGTGCCAAAGGCGCGTTCCTTCCATGACTTCCCATGGTCCCACGGCTTGCTGCTACGAGTGCCCCCAGCGCGGCCTTCTGCTCATCAGCCAGAGATCTCCAAGGGCCTGGCTTTGATCCCAGGGGATCAGTTGCCCATGCCCCATGATCAATAGACAAGTCATGCTGTCGAGTGTGTGGCACGACACGATCATATACCCTCTATATCAATGCTGTGAACGAATAACCTGCCCTATATCTCCCTACATTGTGAGTCTGCCAGGTGTCTGCCAGGTGTCCATTGGTTTTTCTACCGAGTTTGGTCTCTGCCTTCTTCACTGTACAATGCTGAGGCAGATCCAGGGTCTACGGGCCGCGTGACCATGTGCGCCGCACTAAAGCCTAGCTCTGTGCAAAGCCTGTACTTTGAAGCTGATGGAAGTTGGTATTTTAGCTCCTCTTAGAGGTAGCTGTTGAAGAAATCCAAATCCCAAAGCTGAACAGAAAATCAACTCTGTCGTAGTGTAGTCGTTTTGCTACCAAAAGAGCATGGAAAGCATTCCATGGCGCTCACATCCGAGTCTACATAGGAGCACAACCAGCTTGTCCTGGACAGTAGGGCAGTCACAGTACGTAATGTCTGCATTTTAGCCAAACAACCCACACAACGAACTGACGTCTGCAAATACATCCGCCAAGTTTCTATACGATATGCGACGTCTGTTGTCGGATGGAAGGAAGGGAACTTCCACACCATCTGACCCACCAAAAATCAAACAATCCCTGACAGGCAGAGCAGGTGCACACAAACACACATACACAGGGGTAGCATCTGGTAAATGAATTTGAAAGACATTTGTGACAAATCATAATCAATATAATCAATCATATACCAAACATACATGTGCAATGTGCAACAATGTGCAACTCAACTGACTCCGACCAAAGCACTTCAGGATCGAGTATATTATCGAGTGTAGGCTTTTGTTCTATGTTGTTCTGCCGTGTTCTTTGTCTTTTGATCTGGGTTCGAGACTTCTCCAAGTTCACCACACACTTAAAGCGCCGCCTACAGTAAAAGCACTGTGCGTTGACAGCCTGATGAATGCACTCAATGCACTCGGTTTAAGGCAGGCACATCTGGTCTATCCCCAGCATAAGCAGGGGTTGGTCCACTCCAAGAACCGAGAAATCCTGAGATCGGCAAACGTAAAAGCGGATCGCCCTACTGCGAGTCACCAGATTCACCTTGTCGTGCATCCGCCTGGTGCTAAAGATCACAAGGGGACTAATTTACTCCAAGAGTCCAGCGCGAATTCCACGTGGCCAATCTTTACCTTGATCAGTGTTGGCAATTGCACCTCTGGAAGATCAAGGATATTGAAGGGTCATATCTGAAACAGATTGGTTTCATAAATTGGATACTCACGAAATCACCCACCGTTTCGGCCATTTACAAATTTTCCAATCATGCAAAACCCAACTGGTTTTGGGGTACGGCCCACTTCTGAATCGACAGCCCGACATAAGTGTACTTGAACCTGGCTCCAAACTCCTGCAACCAGGGTACAGGTACACCACGCAACTTGCCCAGAATTCGCGCCGTACCAACCCCGGCAGCCATTCCTGCAATGCCACTGTCACATCTTGTCCCAACAAATCCCCATCCTTAACCAATGCCATGTCTTGCACAGCATCCGATCCTTGATATCGACTGTCAAGCATCGACTCCAAGCCCAAGGTTCTCACCAGAGGCATCGAGATGACCTGGGAGCGAAGATCAAACACCAAGAACAAGGTACCACCAATCCCCCAGTCATCAACATCCATCAACCATCATAACCATCATCAAGCTTCCCATCAACCATCAAGCTTCTTCCCAAGGGATGATTGGCTTGCGAATCAACATCCGAAAAACCACCACCACAGCTGTGCCGCCGAGCCGAAGTCTGAGCTCCGGTGTCGACCATCATCTCAACAGCGCGGTTTCCCATCTCACACCTCGGTGATCTCGCTGGCGCGGTTGCGGCTTGCAGCGGTTCACCCGGTACGTTCATCGATGGTTTCTGCTGCAAAGGCTCGGTACGTGCAAAAGCTCATCATTCATGGCCTCCTCATGCATGGGCGGCGCAGACAGTCCTGAAGCACCGATTCAAAAGCATCCCTTGCATCTTTAGCAACAAAATTTGTCAACACAGAGTTCATGATGGTTCATGATCGTAAATGGTGATTAAGTGGTGCTTAATGATTCTTAATCAAGATTAACTGGTGCTTGTCTGACGATTTCTGCTGTGTTCTCCAAAAAATCCTTGCAGGCCTGGGCCGCCTGGAAGAGCAAATCCGTTGGGAAAGGTTGATGCTGAGGATGCTGGAATTGTGAAGCTGTTCTCCACCGTGCATCGTGGACACGCAGCTGTCACAGTCTTAGCTGAAGATGACCAACAAGATTTGGGTAGAGATCGGCGGCATTCAATGGCACCCAACATGTCTTAAGGATTCTGAAAGCATGATTAAAGACTTCTCTCTTGAATATTTGAATATGTTTGTATGTTCCCCAAAAATACAGGGTTTGTGACTTCCTTATCATGAATGGAGAGCATTTCAGGAACATTGGTGGACCCTGTCAGCAGCATCCACCCTGTCTCCGCAAAAGCTTCAACACGTGTCTTGCTCATGCCATGCATGTTGACATAATTGACATCTGACTCCAAGGCAAGTTGCAGAACCTGGCTGCGCTGACAAGGGTACCTGCACCTGAACAGGGCCGCGCTGTCTTCACCTCTAAGATCAGTTAAGAGAAGTGGAAAACGCGCATCAGCGCTGCCGCTGCCTGCACACTCGTCCCGCAAACTCCGCATTGCATAGACAGCACCTCGAAGCAGAAGGCTCAGCGGACAAGACTGGACTCAGCAAAGACAATGAAAGCAATGAAAGTTACACAAAGCAATCAGCATCTGCCGACGGCGTTGATCTGCTCCAAACACTTGACATCAAATGCTTTGGGATTTGCCTTGCTGGCTCGGCTCGTTTTCAAAAACAGGACTCGCCTTCCGCTGTGGAGGCAAAGAGAAATTGCCGCTGCCTGCACGGGCTAGCCTTAGAGCAGCTTGTTCTTAATTTCAGCCAGTCTTCAGCCTATCCAATGCCTATTCAGCCGAACTTCTGCCTTTTCGTGTATTGCGAGCTTTCACCTGTCGTGCCATGTCAAAGTTTCACGGCCAGAGGAACATCTGAGCAACCTCTGCGTCTTGTTGTTCCTGCCGGGTTTCGAGAATATGCATGGGTGTCTCTGTGTGGAGGCAAGACACGCCCAGAAAGACACGAAAAAGCCACAGAGTTTTGACCATTTAATGACAAAAACCGAGGTCGATTTCGCATATCGCTAAGTGATAGATCTTTGTAGGTTGATGTGGAGTCCGTTTGAGTAAGTCCACCAAAGGTGTATCCCAAAGAAATTGTGGCTTGCCAAACCTCATTTGGCACCACCAGGGCTATGGATAGACTGTAGTTGGCATTTTTCGATGGATTATTGCAGCGAATCCATGCTTATCCCCTGTGACTCTACCTCAACTTAAACATGATCAACAGTTTTTGTCATGAACCGCCATCACATATCATGAGCGCAACACCTTCTCCAAGAGTTCTCAACAGTTTTTCACATGTCATGACCATTCACCAATATCAACATGTATCAAACCTCTTCTACCACCATGGACCATTTCTATGAAAAGTACCAACAGCTCCTAGCAAAGGAAAGCACCAACAGTTGCTAGCTGCCAAGGGATCTACTCCCCCTTGGATCCTGCAAGGAGCGCGCCAGCGCTTCGTCATCTGCCGTGTTTGCGGTTGCGACCGGCTGCGAGCTCTTGGACCGGCCCTTGGGAGCTGCCGGAGATTCGTTGTGACGTAGCGTGGCGAACCAAATCATAGAGCTGGCTATGGTAACAAGGGGCTTACTGTATCTTTTTCATATGAAAAAATGAATATAATCAAAGATAGTACATCATAGTACTGAGAGTTTCAATGTGATGATGGGGTTTGGAGCTTATTACAATCGATATATTGGATGTGTCTGCAACCGCATGGATGGACAGGGTCATTTATAGTGATTCGCCATAAGCCCACGATGGAAGTCTGTCTACAAGTTTACTGCGTTACCTACAAATGATGGTCTCCCGGCTAGAGCAGTCAGAAGAGATGGTATCTTTGCGCATATCACCATCGATGGACAGCAACAAGCCTTTGAGATTCTTCAACCACAAAAAATATTTTTTCGCAGTATCAATAGATATCAACATGATATCAACAGTATCCAATCCTGATCAAACAAACGGCCATGAGGATCAAACAACGGCCATGTAAGACAGTCATACTCACTGTGTGGAAACACTCCCTGACACTGCGGCATTCGTTTGGCCCTGTTGCCGACGAGCTGAAGGGCCACATTGGAACGAGGCGGCAAGCCGGCGTGTCTCTGTTTGTAAAGGTGGGAAGTTTCATTGGATCCAGCTATGTTCGATGATTGTTGATTACCATATGTCATTTTTTATGTATATATATATATATGGTTATATCTGAAAGATCCTGGAAGTTTTAAAAAGTCTAAAGTTGCTCTCTCGTTTCCTGTCATCTGTCTGCTCCTTTGTGAATTTACCTTGATCCCCAAATGTCAGAGACCGCATGAAGCTTCAAGAAGTAGCTTGCAGTGAATTGCAGTGATTCCTTGTAGCACTTTGCTCTGAAGATTCCTTACTCTGAAGTAGCTCTAAAACACTAGAGCAAATATGAGCAAAGTGTCAGTGTTGCCCTGCGTAGGATGCAATTTGCGCCACTTTGCCCAAGCTCCACCTGACACAAGGCATACTTCAATTGCTGGATCTGCACCAGGCTCTGCACTTTGCTATCCTTGCTGGTCCTTGCTGGTCGTTGCTCCTGTTACGAGTAGTTTGGTCTCAGGAGTGGGCTTGCCGATGACCTCTCTGCAAATACTACCTGACGAGAATCACTTGCAATTGGACAAAGATCTTGAGATCTTCGGTGACGGAAACAGGCCTCTACAACCTCGCCATTCTTCAGCCGAAAGTGGCGAAATGCCTGCACCGGAGAAGGCGTTTGAGGCATCTACAAACTTCTTCTCCAAACTTTGATTCAGCAAGGAATGATACTGAGACTTTCGACATAGGTCCCCCCTGCAACTTGATGCAGCCTCTTCAGGCAAACCCAGGGCAGTGGCCAGCAACGCCTTGCCAACATCGTGAAAGACTGCCATGCAAAGAAGTGCACCCCGTGTTAGGCGATTTTGGGAAATTTTGAAGACGCACAGTGATGCTGTTGAGATACCTCAAGACGAAACACGATTGAAAACATCTGAGCACCGCACACTAACCAACACTGACAGGAACAATTTAATATTGACGTAGACATGTTAATATTGTTTTCATTCAAATTAATTCCCCTGATAATGACAAACATGACCACGACTGCGACGACCGACTACAATGATGACGTCGACGCCCACAACCCTGACAACGACAACAACGGCAAAATCAGGAACAACAATGAACAACAGCAATAACAGCAACAAC
>VSDK01002158.1:150171-164738 GCA_009767595.1 Symbiodinium kawagutii | reverse complement strand
ACGACAACGACAACGACAACGACAACGACAACGACAACAACAACAACAACAACAACAACGACAGCAACAACAGCAACAACAGCCACAACAACAGCAACAACAGCAACAACAGCAACAACATTGACACTAATACCAATGCCGCCACCACCACCACCACCACCACTCCTACTGCTGCCGCTCCTACGTCTACTCCCTCTGTTGCGACTATTGCTGCTGCTACAGCCGCTACTACTATTACTACGCTCAGACACCGTCCTTTGTAGGGTTTAGGGTTTTAGGGTTTTAGGGTTTTGGATTAGGGTTTAGGCTTTTAGATGATGATAATGATGATATGAAGATGATGAGATGATGATGAAAATGAAGATTTGTTCGGGTCCGGGCAAACGACCTTATTACTACTATCGTTATTGGTATCATTGTCAGCAGCACTATTCCTACTATGATTCCTGCTAATACTACCGTGACACCTGTTACCACTTTCACCATTGCTACTATCATTACCTTCATTACTACTATTACTGCTACTTCCAATATTACCAATACTACCAATATAAGCTTAAATCATTATTACTATTACTTTTACTATCACTATTGCTATTACGGTTACTGTTACTGCTACTATTACTATTACTGTTGCTCTTACTCTTACTATTACTACTACTACAACTGCTGCTGCTACTACTACTACTACTATCATTATTATTACTATTACCGTTACCAATACTATTACTAATACGAATACTATCACTACTACTACTACTACTACTACTACTACTACTACTCCTACTCCGACTCCTACTCCTACTCCTACTCCTACTCCTACTCCTACTCCTACTCCTCCTCCTCCTACTCCTCCTCCTGCTCCTACTCCTCCTCCTCCTCCTACTCCTGCTGCTGCTGCTGCTGCTGCTACTACTACTACTACTACTACTACTACTCCTACTCCTACTCCTACTGCTCCCATTGCTGCTACTACTACTAACTACTACGACTACTGCTATTCTTACTACTACTATTACTAGTACTACTTCTACAGCTACTACAGCTACTGCAGCTACTACAGCTACTACAGAAGCAGCAACGCCAGCGGCAGCAGCGGCAGCAATGGCAGCGGCAGGAACATAGCAACAGCGACGAAGAAATACTAAGAAGACTTAAGAAGTATAGCCCATCGGAGTTGCGGCGCCTTGCCAAGGGTGCCATGAGCCACAATAAGTGACACCGAATTGCTGGGTGCTGCCTCAGATAGGCATTGCGTCTTGCCAAGTATGGCTGGAATATGCTGGAACATTAACATTGCTTCTTCCTTTCAGCCAACAGCCAACAGAGCTTGTTGTTCCAACGAAAGACTCAGGGAATGACTTTGCGCATGATTTGCCATGCATCGCTGGCGCGCTGCCAAAGATCTCGTACCACAAAGTGTCCGCTGAGACAAAGGTTCCATGCCTCCTCCTGATTTTCAGCTTTTAGAGAGTCACTTTGGGTTGAATCGGATCACGCAGGACAAGGACCAAGGAGTCATGATTTTGGAAAGCGCACATCTGCATCTGCCAGTGTTTGAGCAGTTCTTAAACATCTTGAACAAAACTGAAGAAGTCGACACGGCAAGGCATACAGTTCTGCTTTAAGAGTTACATGAAGTTATAACTACATACAGCTATGTCCTAATGTAAGTTATACAGTTACATGTAGTTGTAATGTAGGACTGTTGCACATCTTTCGATCTACAGATCCGCTGTGAGGCTTGCGTCCTTCCACTGGCGGAACTCTTCGGGAGATTTCGCCTTTACTTCGTCTTGGGTGAATCCTTCCCACCTTGGGCACTGGAGATGTACAAACGGCCATCAAATTACACACACACACTGGCTGTGTTCATCTGTGTTCATCTGTGTTCCTGGCTCATATAATTCGATTTCACGCAGTTCCTTCAAAGTCGTAGAGTTTGGCAGATTGCTTCCTGCGCTCACACGTAACAGTGCCTCTCTATCAACCAGTCAGCTGCCAAATAAAGTTGCGATCCAAGTTTGAAGTCGGGCCTGCCACCATTTTGGCGAGCTCAAGCGTCTGCTGCGCGCGAAGTAGTGGCGAAACATAGATAGCATCCACTTTTTGCTCCTTCAGCCACTTCCCCAAATCTCTTGCTTGTTCTCTGCCTTTTTCCGTCAGCACGCTTTCCTCATTCAGTGTGCCTGCCAAAAAGCAAGGCTTTGAGATCACAAGAGGTTGCAACAGCAGCTCATGCCTTGGAATCGCTTCTCAACATTGAAGGTCGTTTGCCCATGCCGTGACAACAAGAAGTGCTGTTCCGCTGAATTTGGAAGACCTTAGATTCTGTTGCCCTGCCAACATGCCCCTGGCACAACAGAATGAATCCGTGAAAAGTCTGCCATGTTTCATACATCAACCCTCTTCCGAGGTGCTGAAAAGCCAGCTGCTGAGTCCGCACCATCCCAAGCAAACCGCAAACAAAGTTCGCCCACCATGGACCCAAATGGCCCGCGTCCGGACTTTGGCTTTCACCATGGCTCACCCAGTGCAGCTCGAAATGGGTAGAAGGTTTGGCTGGTTGCTGGTGGTGGCCCGGCATTTGTGTTCCACATGCATTTTGTCAATTGTGTTGTCACTATGTTGTTATGATGTTGCTGTTCTGGTGTCACTATGTTGTCATTATGTTGTCAGTGTTCCTGAAATGATGAGAAGCAAAAAAGCTGCCCCCAATACTGCAAACTATGGTGCCATGCAGTTTGATACAGTACTATAATTACTCATTGTGTCACGTTTTTTTCGATCAGCGGGGACTGAACAACAACTGGGGGAGTGCTGGGAAAAATCAAGCTCTATATGTTTTGGTGTTTTTTTTTGTATGGACTGTGTAGATTCCTTAGTGTGCATCCATGTAGATTTGCAATTCGGGCATTCTGGCTGGGTGCCTCAATGCATTCTAGAGGTGCAATCATCCAGTCGCCAACCATCAAAACATTTGATGGAACTGTTGTTTGCACATTGGACCATTGAGCCCACTTGGCTTCAGACTCAGCCACAGCCCATCCCAATCCCCTAAGCCTCCAACAGCAACCCCCAAGCCTAGCCATGCCTAGCCGCCCCTTCTTCCCAAGCCCTTCACCTCTGGGCTGAGGTAACATGGTGTGCCCACCATGGTGGTCACCAGCTCCATGGCATGCGTCAACGGCCGACTGACACCGAAGTCACCAATGGCCACAGACTCCTGGCTCTGCGCTGTGCTGCCATGGCAAGTAGTTCGTCTAGGCAAAAAATGTGCTTTTCCATCATCATCCTCATCCTCATCCTCATGCTCCTCCTCCTCCTCATCATCCTCATCATCCTCATCATCCTCATCATCATCATCATCATCATCATCATCATTCCGACGTAGGGATATCGAAACATACGGAAACGTACAGACATCTCAAGACTTTGGAAACTCAAAATGATTTGGAATCTTTGGCAAACCCAAACTGCGAACATCCCTGCAATGTCCTATTGGCAATGCAAGTCTCAGGCAGTGCCAAAAAAAGGATCCAGAACCGTGTCAATCGGTTTCAAAGTTAGACACTTTTCTATCAACATCCTTTTTGGATCCTTTTCACATCCTTTCAACTCTGTTTAAAGTCCAAAGCAGAGTTTCCTCCTCACTGATGAAATTGGCGCTGCCGCTGCTACGGCCGGTGAGGAATATGTTGGAGGGCTTTAAGTCCCTATGTAAAACCTCAGCAATCGTGTGGAAGCGATGTGTCTTGTCGTCGGATATGGGGTGTCCAAAGGCGTGACACTACTGGCAGATTTGCTGGAATTGATGGTGCGACAGTTTTCATGATATGATCCATAAAGTGTAAAGTGTAAGGGAGTCATAGTTTAATTCTCGCCATAAAATCGGGGTCACCATCTATGCCCACTACACGATTACAAATACCTCCATATTGCACTAGTCAAGAAAACGGAGAGCCGTGGCCGTCTTGGGTCACGTTTTACCTACAGAGGAGCTGTGGACCGATGGATTGCACCGAAAGGCAAATCAGTGCATGGGAAAGTGCACACCAGCGAAAACATCAGAAATGGAAAGCGCTTGGACATGCTGTGCTGCGAGTTGCAACTTCACTGGACATATGGCGTAAGATGGCGGAAGTATATCTCAGCACAAAAACATGTGCCAAAGGACTGCTAGCTTTCACCATGACTTCGCCCACTAGCTGCTTTACATGTTTATTGAATCGTGGTGCTTGCTTCTTGATCATGTTAATCATGCCTTCATTTCGATCTTTATCTTGACCTTCGATATCTTTCGTTGTATCTTTCTATACTGTATCTTTCTCAAGGGATGTCCTTTCAACCAATTGTGTCTGTTGGACATTTGTGCTTTGCTATGGCTGCAGCTGCATGCTAGAAAAATCCAACGGTTCATGGGACACCATGAGGTCCATGCCATTTCTATCTCTAACTTCGGCGTCTTCTATATCATCTCCTATCTCTGCGCTACTAAAGCCATCTATATACTAAAAACCATCTACTAAAATGATTGTATTTTATTTTTGCTTGAACAATTTTCATGCCATCTGCTAAATATCTACATAGTACAACAAGATCATACATGAACTATCTACTCATGATCTCTACTACATCTATTGTATCATCCTAAACACACGCCAGCGGAGAATGGAGGTTCCACATTTTTTGGGATGCGCTGGTCTCACAAACTTTGCCAGCACGACCATGTACACTTGCAGTATACACATCGGCACTGGCATTTCCCGAAATTTATATTGTCTAAATGTCTTGATTGCACCTCGCCCCAGTGCCGCCTTGGCTTCGTCGATAGTTGGGCTAAGCAGCTTGGCGCTGATGCACATATGCAAGAGCACTGCAGAGTTCATCGAACCAACGAAGCGCAGGTTGCTCTTGTAGCCTCCTGCACTCCTCACGAGTGGAGAAACTGTGCAACTGCCCATTTTCACTGCTTGAGTTTGGCCTCCTGGCCTTTCCAGGTCTACTCTTACGATGTCTTGCCCGACTGCGGTCCTGTCGAACTTTCTGCAAGCGATGTTGAAGGTCACCACCTGCACTCTGAGGCACGTAGTCTTGCTGCGTACAGTCTAGTGGATCAAACATATATTCAAACCTGATGAATACATTATATATATATATAATGTATATATATATATATCATACACACACATATATATATACATATATCATACACATACATATATTAAAAAAACATATGAACCTGTAATCATGTGCCTGAATTGAAGCGTTTATCCGTCTTTGTGCTTTGACTCTGTCGGACTGGGTTTTTTTCATGATGACAGCACTTGAGGTGCGCTGCCAGAACCGTGCCTTCACAAAATGCCATCAAAAGGCATAAGGTTCCGCCACTTGAATCTCGTGAGCTATCCACGAAAGCGGCCAAAAATTCCACCTGAGCAGTTCAAAGACTCATAACATCTCATAACTATGCTGACAATCATACTAAGAACTCAGTGACATTGACATGCTAAGAATTAAGTGACCACAATTCTTCGTTCGAATCTGCATTTACATCCTTTTAGCTCCTTCGAACCTTCAGTTGTCCACTTTTAGCTCGTCTGAAAAGGGCGGCACAGAAAATGGCAAAAGTCAACCTGAAATCTGAAGCGGGAGATGGACTGAGTTCTTCACAATGTGTGGATGGCGAAGCTGTTGCTGATCTTGAGCTTCTCTGGCGGCACTTTCAGCGGCCGCAGCATCGCTGCCACTGCCAATTACCTGGCCACGAGTTTGAAAGCTTCGCCTGATAATCGTGCATCATCATTGGTGCTTGGTTTCTGTGCTTGTTGTTGGGAATTGATGGTTGTTGATGATCAACATTGATCAACCTCTAGCGTCAGTGATTCCAGCGTTCCAGCCTGTGTTGGCATCAAAGTTCTTACAACAAAACAGTTGGTCCATGGCTGTCCCATGCTGTCAGGAGCTCTTCCCACATTTCCAACTGCATTTGACTGATTGACTCCATACAAGTTTCAACGTTCAGAACTGCTTGGCTGCGTACAATGCCGAAATTGTGGACCCCGCACTTTCAACTGACCATCCCCAAGATCGCTTTATGGAAGAAAATGAGGGCTACCATGGGTGTCCCGGTGGGTCCTTGGTGGTAGCACTCGCGCTGTCCCAATCAAAAATCTGGAGATACCTGACGTTATATACCAGAGAATCTGGATCCCGTGTGTAAGCAACCTGTACCATGGCTGGTAATTCTGAAGCATCAATTTACGACTCATAACCCTTTGAATAAGTATTTCTAATCGATCAACCATTTGGAAACAACGATATTCATGATAATAGTAATAATAGGAAAAATGACACGAGCAAATCATGACTGTCAAGCGTCAATGGAAATTGAGCACCCATTCCAAGATATCATTACCAACCAAATCATCGAAATCTACAATCATCAAGCATGATCACGCATTCTTCACCATTGTCCAGGGAGGAACATTATCCATGATTGAACATAAATCATTAGCCATCACTAGCCCGCAGAAAATTGAACATTGCTATAGCCATCATTGACCATCAGTTAACCAGGAATTAAACATCAGGTAACCACCAGTTGACCGTCACATAACCATCTTCAGTCAATTCCATCACTCAACCGTCATTGACTCTGTGATTTAGTGTATTATCAGTCAATATCAACCATTCGTTAACCATCACTAGTTGACCACGCCAGTTCACCATCAGTCAATCTCAACAATTACTTGAAGCACCAAGCATCATTAGCCATTCATTCATTCAACCATTAATTAGTGAGCCTATCCATCATTGGCCCACCAGTTAAACTACTTCACCATTGTTAGCTCGCCATCACCACCAGTCACCACCACCCGTCACCACCACCATCACTCCAACCGCATCGGCCACAGCGGCCACAGCCACCGTGGCTCCGCCTCCAATCGCACGCGCTTCAGAACCGACAGCTGTCCGCTGCTTCGATGCTTCACCAGCAACGCCTCGCCGAAGCTTCCACGGCCCACGGTGCGCACCTGGAGCCGGCGAGGATGGCTGGAGGTAACCAAGGGTGGTGAAGTGTCCGTTAAGTGTCCGTTAAGTGTTGGCTAAGTACGGGTTCAGTCATGGTGGTTGAGCAAGACGTAAGGGTTGTTAACTAAGGATGGTTTGACTAAGGGTCAAGTAATGGGTTACTGAGCTTTTACCAGGGGTTTACCAAGGGTTAACTATTGGTTGACGAACGGTTGGTATTGACTGATAACGGTTCAGTTGATGGTTGACAATTGGGAAGCCGATGGTCAACGAATGGTTGACAAATGGTTCATAGTTCATAATGGTCAATTGATGGATATTGATGATTGACGAATGATTGATCATGGTGGATGATGCTCGACAACGGTTCATTGATGGCTGGCTAATGATGATGGTTGATCGCATTCTGGTGCTCATGGTTGTCGCTAATGAACAATGGTAAGGGAAAATACGGGTCACCATGGGGAATACTGATTAGCATGGCAGCGTCCATGCTTGAAAATGGTTCATGATGACCAATGGTGGTTAACAATAGCCAACAAAAACTGTTGATGATAGTTGAGGGTGATACTCGTTGACAATGCTCCATGATGACAAAAGCCAATAGCAGGGGGCACTAAACGACTTCTGGGGCTGTCCATAAACATTTTCCAGGAATGCATGGGGAAAATCAACCGAAACCCTAGAACTGATGGAACCCAATCAGTACCACAGAGTTGCAAAACTGAAAATGGACAACACTCGGGATGCCTTTTTAGACACCTTTACGCACACTGTGGGAACAAGACAGGCTCAGATCCTTGAATCATTTGGGCTTTGAGCTGTGGGCCGTTTTGCATCAGGGGAGGGCTATGAAAAGCTGAGTGGCTTTGACATAGTCAGACAGCGACCCGCATGTGCTCTCAGTGACCTCAGCTTCTGTCGTTGGTCAGGGAAGCTCAACAGTCCAGACTGCTTCCCCTTGCCCCCACCCAGTATGCTGATGTTGGGTGTTTTGGGTGTTTTGTTTACAGGGAACCAACACTTCTTTGCAGCTCTTCATGATTCTCGCTATCATTTAGCCAACAGTTGATCATCAACCACTCATGACCATTATGAAGCCTTGCTCTGAGCCGTCAATTAACTACTACAAATATCTAGTAGCAGCAACCACTAATCTAACCATCCACTTACCATTGTCAGTCAAGATCAAGCATAAGTCGACCCGTAGTTGAGCATTGACGATTGCTTACCCATCAATTGTATAATCACTACCAGCCACTCTCCACCATTAGTTAACCAGCAATAAAATTCATTACAGTAAACCTCTAGTTGACCCCCGGTTAGCCAGCGCTTAAGTATCAATCAACCATCAACGATCATCCACCAATAGTTGACAATCAACTGCTCAATGGTTAACCATCAATTGAACCGTTATCAGTCAATTTCAACCCGCAGTTAGCCCTTCAGTGAAAAACATCATCAACCACAACCATCCACAATTTTCCACTATTATCCACCATTAGTCAACCCTTAACCAATAAATAACCCTTAGTTAACCACTGACTGATGAATCCTTAGTCAACCATTAATCTACCCTCAGTGAACCATAGTCAACCACCGATGAACCCTTAGTTCACCATTGATCCTTCATGAAGCATCCCCTTAGTTCACCATTGATCAACCCTTGATCAACCCTCAGTACTTAAGTTAACCATTAGTTGATCAACTAACTAGTTCTGAAGTTCACCCTTGATCAACCATTAGTTGAGCATCAACCCTTCTTTACGCCTTCATCAACCGCATCAACTTCTACGATTTGGGGCACTCGTCGCTACCGAGTCACTGAGCTTCGAGGCACAGGGGATCCGCTCGCAGCGGATCTCGGCTTGGGGACAGAGCCCCGAGGTTGCCTCGCGCCGATGGAGATGACGGAAAGTGTGGTACCCAGGGCTAGTGATGATTAGTACCTATAAGCCTATAAGTATATCTTAATAAACATATTTCAATAAACATAAATATATATATATATATGCATATATACATATCGTAAATAATTATGTCATGTATATAGTGCGAATTTTATGAGTGTATATGTATATAAATATATATATATATATTGATATATTGCATCTATATAAAAATATGAATGTGTTGATAGTGAGTCACATTGGCCGATACGGGTTCATGGTTGCTGTAGGAGGATGCTCAAGTGATTTGGAGGCTCGTAATGCGTTGTACTTGTGAACTGATGGTTTAGTGACAATTAAGAATCTCCATAGTTGTAGTCCCTGGATTCGCAAATTAATACAGGCCCTCATATAGCCTCATATAGCGCGCAGAAACACGTCGTCTAAGTAGAAAAGCGACCACATTACAAATATACATGTATCAAGAATGACAAAAATGATTGCTTGCAGAACAACACTTCTCAACAACGACTTGGGGTCAAACAATGAGAGGCTCATACATAGTTTTGTCATGTTTTCTCGACCCGAACCGGCCTGATGTTCAATTGCCAAACACACATGGCTTGTTGATGGCAAACCATACAATTGCTGGCATGCTCAACCAGAATCATACGCAAACGATGCGTTTGATCCACAGCTCTCAGTCTGTTTGATTCAATGATTTGTTTCCCGTCATTCTCACCTCATGGCAAGCAGCGAAGCTTCAGAAACTCTGGCAGCTGTTGTCTGTGGATGCGCTCGGTTTGGTGAGCTATTGTGAGGATTCATGAGATCGCGTTGCTATGTGTTTCTATATGTTGCTTTGATGTTTCATCTTACCTTCAATTTTGTTTGCGCCCACGTGCTTCTCAGGTCCACAAAGTACCTTGTTGGAATGCCAGGATTTTTATGCAGCCCGTCATTGCATCTGTTTTTCCATGCGCACTTGTGATTTGCCATCGCATCTTGAGCTTTCTTAGAAGAATCGTTGCACTGCCCAGGCTGCGCAGAAGCTGAGGCCATCACGGAAGCCGGACACGAATGTCAAACACGAACGTGCAAGGGAATGCAAGGGCGGCAAGGGGAAAACGACCCCATACTGCTTTTTCATTCCCAAAACTCAAAGCATACCATCAGAATGTGAGCACACGTCATTGAAGAGTTGGCCAGCCCCGGAAAAAAAAAGATGCAAAACATGTCGTTTGCAATCAAGATCAATCAAGTTTTAAGGGAACATTGCAGTGGTCATGTTTTGCATTTCTCGTGTTGATATGTGCTGATTCGTAGGCACAGGATCGCATGGGAAGAACCTTCTTGTAGATCCAATTTGCCGCGTAGAAGCACCTGTAGGCACCTCAGGGCTCAAAACCTGGAAGGGTAGAGGAAAAAACACGGGTTGAGAGCTATGAAGAGCTCAATCATTTTGAGTCTTTGGGCTTCAAACCCATTGAGAGGACATAGAAGGTCACGCCAACGTCCTGCGTTCGCAGGAAAGGGCTTGAGTGCAGCTGAAGTGAAGAGCCAAATGAGTATCCCATCAGAGGTGTTCACTTATTCATCACCTTGGATGAGTATGCTAATGGTTCTTACATGTTCCTACAATGACTTGTTTTTGCGCCATAATCGGTGTAGTGACTGCGACTTTCGGGACTCCTTGGCCATCCTATCTCTGTAGCAGAAAACGTACTGCGGCACCTTTGAACAAACCAGAAATGGTCTGAAGATCAAGAAAAGCTCAAAATGTCTTGGGCTCCCACCATGGCAAAACCCTCGCAAAACTGCGAGAATGTCCAGAATATATCGGTCATTTCAGACCTGAAAGCAAACCCAAGAAGGATGGAGATTACTGTCTCTACATATGTGTGCATGTTTTGTATCTATGTATATGGACATTACGAGTATGCATGCATATAATAATGTATGATGTATGTATATGCATGTGTGTGTGTCTGCCTGTGTTTTAGGTAATCCATCTCAGCTTGAGCTTCTGAAAGTAAATGGGTACATCGGAGAAAAACATAGACACGGCATACGATGTCCTGAGATTGGCACTTTTTGGCAAGAAGAAATGCACTTATGCAGCAAGGGATCAGAATGACCGCCAAACTGCATGTGTCCTGCACCACAGTGCTTCAATTGCTGCGAGATGAAGACTGCGCTCACGGAATAATTGTCTGAACAAATTTGAACGGCACATACTAACACGCATATCAAATACATTCAAATACATTGATGTATAGTGTGTAGTATATTAGTATTGCTTGTATAAATATCTGCAAGTCAGGATCATCTTTCCTTCTGGCGCTCATATGTAGCATCGAGCTTGTAGAAAATGGCAAGAACAATGATTGAGGTCACAATGTACCTGCACCCAGGTCCAAAAAGATCAACCGTGTCACAACTTCGTCTGATTTTGGTCGCACGTAATTTTGAAGAAGACCAAATAGAAGGCCTGCGTCTCCTCCTGAGAGAGATCTGCTGCTGAAAAGGAAAGCCTGCTTGTGATCCTCACTGGGAAAGAACACTGGGCTTTTCACCATCAGATCCAAGTACCTGTGCGGCATAGGGCAGGCACACCTACATGGGTCATAATGATGGTACCCGGCCATTTTAATGCCTTGGTTGCCTGTGGACTCCCACATTCCACAGACATGAGCAGCGGTAGAGCTCCCAACTGCACCTTGTGACGAAGACCAGGAAGTAAAGGATCTGAGTACTTCGCGAAATTCCTGCCATTGGAATCTGTTGGAATCCTTTGGAATTGAACTGTCCTGACTTGAAACCGCAACATGTCTACCCGGATCAACCTGGATCTACCTGGCTGACTCATGGTGGCTTCGGTCCGGTGCATGATCGATTCTTTGCCAATGTCATAAGCAAAGCGAAGACACCTGCGCTGCCAAATGTTGGAAGATTCTATTTCAAATACACGATGTCCAAAGTTTCTAATTCTACAGTTCAAAATTTTGATCGTACCGATCAGAACTCAGTCATCAAGCACATCTGAGAAGAGTCCTGCGCATTTTCTTCAAATCTCAGGATGCTCCAATCATCTTCACTGAGCTGATTGCCCTTCGAAGCAATCAGCTCAAATTTCATGGCCATGAGCCTTTTTGAAAGGCGGGTCTGGCTCTTCAAAAATGGTGTAAGGCATCGGAAGGTGTGGTTGATGGCCTTGTCACAGAAAGACTTGAGACTCTGCGGCCACATCTTGGATTCGATTCACATTCCAAAGGCCAAACCTTCCAACGTATTTCAACGTATTTCGACGTCAATTCTCCGGCAAAATCAGGGGCAAAGTCCCTTTGAGACTCACCCGAAAAAAGGATAACAAACATCAAAGATCATCAAAGCAATCACAGGGATAAAGGTGCTCTCCCGTTACCCCTCCGCTTCTCATTGCTTTTTGCCCATTCACGTACATTGGCCTTGGAATGTGCAAGCACAAACAACCGGCCACCTGTTTGTGTCTTTCCCAGCACTCAGCTTGGGACCAGGAAACTCTGACGCACTTAGGTCCGAGCAAAACCCTCCTCCTCCAATCTATTGGTGATTGGCAGTCGTAGTATTGCAGGGGTAGACAGCTCTCCGTCCTACCAGGGAAAATGCGTGGATGGCAATGATTGCTTCAAGGAGTTTGATCCTTGCAAAAATGTTAGACAGCGAACTGCGGAAAGAACATGCAACAATCGGGCAGGGTTTTTTCCACTGGCTCTCTGCCGCTGTCACGATTTTAACAGCTACTGCCCCCTTAGGCAAAGTTACAAGCAGAGCAATCATCTGAACTGAAACTTGACCGTGGGTATCACAACATCTACACCATCATCCAGGTCAGATGCAGACACCTCAAGTGTCAAGTAGGTCTTCTTTGGAGGTAGCTGCTGCTTTGTGATTGTCTCCCAAATGGAAGTGATTTTCTCCTTTAGCCTCTTCTTGTGTGCGGGCACATATGCGTTGTATAAGCATGCGTTGCCTGAAGACATGATCATGACTTCAATACTCATCTCGTCTTGCAAAAAGTCCAAGAACTCCTGCAGAGTGGCGTCTCCCAATTTGCACTCGACCTTGTCCCAAGAAGTGAAGCCTTCAGGTCTGGCTTTAACAGGCCCCATTACGATCGGATCGTGCTCCTTGCTGAGAGTCTTCACAGGAGGCAAAGGTTCAGACAGAACCCACAGAGGCAGTGCCAGGGTCACAAAGGCATTCTTGAAGTCTTCGACTTTCCACTCAGAGCGCCTTGCCACTTTCAAGAGCTCAGCACTGACAAGGCCAGTGACCATTGCAGTAGTGGTTGCAATGGCTGGAATGATCTTCCCTGCAGTCATCTTCACCTTGTGGAAATCCGCTTCCGGAATTTTGTAGTTGCGCGCTCGCAGATTCGCAGCAGCAGCGATGAATTGAATGTGGAAATTGGAGTCGTCATCCTTCTCAAACTCTGCAGGTTGAAGATCTGCTTTGGACTTCAATGCTTTCACCTTTTCAGACATTTCGGATGTCATGCGGCGAACGACTTCATCATCATCCATACAGCCTTCCCCTGTGGTGTCCTTGTCATCCACCTTGATCTTCATTTCTTTGGGCTTGAAATCTTGCACCTGAACACCAGCAGCCATGCCTGCAAGTTGTCCACGGTCCCGATTCTGTGGCATGCCCAGAGTTGCAGCATAAAGATTGGCAGCAGCGACAATGAAATCCATGTGCAAGCTGTCACTTGCATCAAACTTGATTGGTGACGGTGGCCGTTTTGGACCGCTCCAAAACTTGGTGCCTTCGGAAGTCACATGGTCTAATGGGAAGGTGTAGAGAAGCTGTGCAATGGAGTCATGGAATTTCTCTTGAAACTCCAGCACTGCATATTCCACACAGGATTGGAATGGACCCGTTCGCTTTTCCATCATGTGCTTGATGGACTTCAGGCGCTGCAACTGGGCAGTTCCAGACCCTGTGGTTGGAAGCTTCTGCAAATAGGCAGTTGGATCACTGAGAAAGGCATTCCCCTCACGAGGGCTTTCCACAAACATCTGTTCGAAGGCTTCCCGGGACCATTCGATGGTGTGCTCAATGGCATTGGGGAAGTGCTTCACCGTGCAAAGTGGGATAGACTCCTCTGGTGGATCCTGAGAATCTCCATAGGACTGGGTCAGCTTGGGCAAAACAACCTGTACATTTGCTTTGGTGCCCAGGGTTCCTGACTCCAGCAATGGCTTGGCAAACCAAACACAACGAGAGTCCACGTACAAGCGAGCCTGGATGTTGTCCAGGGCATTCACCACGCAGTGCAGACTATCCCAAAAACTGTCATCAAAAACATCTTCAGTGTCTGGGCCAACTCGAACTTCCATCGACTCTATGGTCAGGTCTTTGTTCATGGCCTGGGCTGCTCTTGAGGCAGCTTGTGACTTGGAGTGTCCCACATCAGATTGTCTGAAAAGGAACTGCCGGTTCAAGTTTGAGATCTCTATTCGGTCCATATCCGTGACGGTCACTTTGCCGCCACCAGCTTGGTCACAGCCAATGCCCATCAGAGCCACACTCTTGAGGTATTCACAGCCCAAAGCTCCTGCTCCAACCAAAAACAGTTTCAACTTTGCAAGCTCCTGCTGA
>VSDK01002158.1:139447-150105 GCA_009767595.1 Symbiodinium kawagutii | reverse complement strand
GAAGCAACAAAAATCACCATCTGATCATCATAACGACTTCCCAAAGGCTTCCAATCAGCAGGTTCTGAAGCAGGACAGAGCTCGAACATGTCAAAGTACAAGAACTGGTGAAGTGGAGTGAATTTTCCCGTAAATTTCACCACTTCCTGTGCGATAACCCCACCAAGGAAGGCTGTCATCGGGCAAATCATTGCCCTTGCAAAAATTGCCACTTTCTTCACCACATCTGCATCAATTTCATCCACAGACGTGGCCGAATCCCCCTGAGCTTTCCTTTGTTCATTGAGGTCCTTTGCAAGTTGGACACATTCCTCAGCAGCTGCTGCATCTCGTACAGCTGGCAGGTTGCCATGTTTTTCTCTGTATGCCAACACAGCTTGCACTGCGAAGTGCAGTTGTTCAGATCGACCAAACTTGGCCATATCTGGAACATGCATTTCTTCCCCAGCATGCTTGGGCTGCACCAGAGAGTCTTCATAGGAGGAGAAGCTGATGGTGTGCGGAACCTTTGTTTGAGTGACAATGCCATCCGAGATGTAGGCCGTGTAGCCGGAGGTGTCTTCGATTGTGAAAGAGAAAGGACCTGAGATCACACTTGGTTGGTAGGCTCAAATGCGGTCAGTTGATCATGCAATGGAATTAAACGGCAATGCGCACCTATATGATTATTCAGGTATACAATGATCAAATGTAGACATGTGTGTGTTGGGTAATCATTGCATATGCATATGTTACTTTTGCAACTTTGTTTCACGAGTAAAAAAAGAGAAACGGACGGAATGTGCTCATCATTTCAGCAGCTGCTTTTATCTTCGTCTGATTGCGCAGTGGAGCGGCCCGGGTCCCACTACACATGAATGCGGCTGGACTGTATGATGTCATTTTGGGGTGGACTGGAGTATCTCATTGAAATGCTCCCAGTATTGAAATTGTTCACTTCTTTGTAAGTACTGAGAAAATCGGTTTATTCGGTGGGGCCAAGCAAGAAAATTGCACAAGCACTCGTATATACGTGGAATGTTCTACAAATAGAAGTGGTTGCTGTCAGATCGTCTCATTTTGCTGGCAAATTTTGCCTTGAGTTTAGTCAGGCCGGACATGTTGGGACAATTCCTTCCCTTGGGCCCAGCCATGCCCTGCCATGCACTGCCATGCCCTGCCATGCCCTGCCTGTAACTTTGATCTCACGAGGCTTGCCATCATTCAGCTGAGTCATCCCTTGCACTTCTCTGAAAACCACGAAGTCACCGTCTTGGAAACCGTGACGCCTGTCTTGGTGCGTGTGTACCGTACCCGGATTCTCCAAGGTGATCCCCGACACAATGGCACTCCTGGGCTCTTCTCCATCCTTGTCGCGACAGGTGAACGCATCACCAAAATCCACGAAGACTGAAGCCGCCAAGCCCAAACAGTTCGCAGCAATGAAGCCCACGCTGCAATTTCGGCAAAGTTTGTTCAATCGAATCATCTCTGATTGACTGCTTTCTGTGAGGACTATCAATGATTGATTGCGAATCAAGTCCTCTGTGATGGGCCCTTTGTGGACTTCAACAGCCACATACGGATTCAACTCTGCCAATTGGGCTTGGCAGGCCTCTGCTCTTGTTTTTTTCATTTTCATTGATTCCTCTGTGAGATAGAAGTTGGCACCCAAGTCTCTGATTTCAATGTCGGCATCATCATGTAAAACCACCTTGGCAGGACCGGCCAAAATGAGGTTTTTGGCAATCTCAACACCCAAACCTCGAACGCCAGATATGAGGACTTTCATTTGGATGAGTTTGCCCATGGTCTCCATGCCATAGGTTCCAATCTGGCGGCTGTACAAATTGGTGTCTATGGATTCAGACATTTCTACAAAACGCTGACAGCGCCGTGACAGCACTGTGACAGCACGTCAGTAGTAAGTGGGACCAAAGTCAATGCTCCAAGAGGTTGGAGATCGAAACTGGGGCGAATTTAGCATAGTTTAGCCTGAAGTTTTGAGAACAAACGGCCACACAATTCTCAAGTCAAGGATACTCAAGGCGACTTGCGCAGTTCCAAGGCACCTGAAGCACAGCACAAGCTCATGTCCCGCTACATGTAATGTTGAACATATTTGGACCTGGTTGGACCAGGATGAAAGAATACGTGTCTCAGCAAGGCAGTTGCACGGTCGGACTGGCCTGGTTTGTAGGTGTGGCAAAGCCTCCAGGCTCCTGGACGCTCCATGAGACCAACCCTCTCATCATCTCTCATAAAACAGCAGAATCAGAGAATCTATAGTAAGAATCTCATCATCTCTCTCTTCTAATATCTCTTCAAGAAAAACCAGATAAAACCAGCCGCCTCGAGAGCATTTTCCGGATGAGCAGTCAGACCGAAGCTGGGCTTCCTTTCACACCGGACATGGGGAGAAAACGCCATGGCAAAACAGTTGCGGCTCCCCATGCCTGCGATTTCGAGGA
This sequence comes from Symbiodinium kawagutii, assembly GCA_009767595.1. NCBI lineage: Eukaryota > Dinophyceae > Suessiales > Symbiodiniaceae > Symbiodinium > Symbiodinium kawagutii. The sequence goes on along the minus strand of VSDK01002158.1, from coordinate 147,655 downwards.
GAGCCTGGAAGCTGAGCTTCCAACCAATGCGCCAGATGTTGGTGAAAGATGGTGAAATGATTTCAGCAACAGATTTGAGTAAGTTTGATAACAATGATTTGAGTAAGATATTTGAGCAAGATTGATAACAATGATTTGAGTAAGATTGACTCCAATATATTCCAATCACTTTCAGCATCATTGATTACAATGATTTTCGCAATTTCAGCTGGTCATAGAATTGCTAAGCCTATCATGACATCAGCGCCTCCCGCAGCACTCACCTCAGAACCGAGGAGCTGTGAAACTGGATCGCTGAAACGAGAAGAGATGCCATGAGTGCAGCATAGTAGCCACTAGTATCCACCAGTAACCACTATAGTAACCACTAGTATCCACCAGTAAATACTGAAGCATCTTGCAGAACCGAGGAGCTGTGAAACTGGATCGCTGAAACGAGAAGAGATGCCATGAGTGCAGCATAGTAGCCACTAGTATCCACCAGTAACCACTATAGTAACCACTAGTATCCACCAGTAAATACTGAAGCATCTTGAAGTATTCTGAAACCCCCCCCCCCCCAGCCACTAAGCCGCTACCCTCTTGCATCGGCTTCTTCGGCAGAAGCGAGATACATCGAGATACTGAAAATGAACGAGCCCCTTTGTTCTAGCAAATCGGACAAGGCAAAAAAACATGGGAAACTCGGTGGTTTTCTAGTTTTCGAGTGTGCGCGAACTTGAAATTCAGTGATTTTGGCGGAGCTGTGCACGTTCATAAATTCCAGCACCGGCAGATTGGGCATCTGGCAGGAGTTGCAAACCCCGCCATGGCGAAGCACTCCTAGAACGAGCTGAATGGAAACAACGCTGGATATGGATGTTTTCACAGGAAACTTGAAGATCCACCAGAAATATCTCAATAGGCGGACAGGTGGGTGATTTTGGGGGTAGCCTGTATCAGGCCTATATATCTTTAGGAACTCCCATCGACTGAAGCGTACACCTTTGCTTCTTGACCAGAACTTACCAAACTGAGAACGTCAAAAAATCGGTTTCGCATCATCAAATCATCAATGCCCCGGTCCACCACCCACTGTGCATGGTCACGAAGCTCCATGTGCAGCTTCCGGACCTGTGACATGAAAACCGGAAACGGTCACACAACTTGAGTCAGGATTTTTGGAGACACCAGTATGAAAGCGAAGAGCAAACACAAAAGAATCCAACAATGATTTCATATATTTCAGAATAAGTTCAGATGTGACATGGTGTAACATGCAGTCATATGACGTCCCAAGCAATCAGCAGCCTCCTACATCCCTCCCGCACTGCAGCCGCCTGGCACATCAAGGTCGTGAGATCGATGGCCTGCGAGATGGGATACACCGACACAACTTCATGCTTGTCCGTTGCATCCACTCCAGGATATGGCTTCTGGCTATGGTAAACTGGGTCTGTCCGAATGGCTCTAAAATCATGTCTTCAGGGATCCCACATCAATGACCAAAACTTTTGTGGGTTTGTCTTCATCTGCGCCCATGTTACCTAGGACGAAGCAAGTGCTAAAACATTTTCCAAAACCTTGAGGCCCAGGGGGATGCACACGAAAGTCAAGAAGATGGCCTCAACATGTCAAAAGATGTCAAATAATGGTTCAACATACATGCCTCTTTCATCCTCTTTCCGGGGGGAGCAAGCGGGTTCATTTATGGTCCCAACATCCAAAATGAGCGCCCCCTTTTCAACGTAAACCCTACTCAGCCCGAACTGGGCACAAACGCCCGTCATAGGCTCGTACAAGCGGCAAAGCGAGAACCAGCTTTTCAGTGTTGAAAATCTGCTTCAGAGATGCGAAAGCAGCCCTGGGGAGAATCCAGCCCATGACCATCAGCTCACAAGGCCACTTCCAAGTTGGTACCATGGGGGACTTGCGAAGCATAAGTTTTCATGCCTGACACTTCCTTGCCAAAGCAAGAACAAATTCAAACCATCACCCGTTGCTTGTGTGAACCGAAACAGCTAAGATAATGGCCCACATGTTGGAAAAGTGGTCTTTCCAAAAAACCTGAACACCGAGTGAACACCTTTTCTGAACAAGAGTCTAATATCAGTTCCAAATCCAGGTCCTACCGGCGTTCATGGCGCCTTGGCAGGTCCGTGAATCCTGCAACACCCAGCAATAAACTCCTCCACGTCAATGAAACCTGCCGCACGACACCAAGCAACGCCGATGCCGTGAAGGATCCATGAGGTTGGTCAGTTGTCGCCCCAATCCTCAACTGGTCCTTTGAAATAGGACAACATAGGTCCCATGATGTCCCATGTTTGGGCACAGCGCCAAGAAAACGTGAAACACCAGCATCGCGCCTTGTTCATCAATGTCCAGGAGCAAGAAGAGACCTTTGCACCAATTGTGGTCGTTTGGAAGGTCAAAGAGTGGAACAACAACAAAGAATGCAACTTCAACCGAAGGCTGTGCAAAAAAGTCTGGCAGAGACTTGCTCTTTGCAGGGCCAAAGGTGGCAAATGCATCAGCTTATCTTTCCTTCATTCTGTAAGCATTTTGCACCTCTTTGTACAGGATGAAGAGCTTCATTCACTGAAGCTGAGTTACAGCTGTAATCTTGTGGCAAAACTAACAAGTTCCTGATGAGACTTGAAAGGGGAAAACACATGCGCAAGATCCGAAATCATCAAACGCTCTTTTGATGCACGTTGGCACCCGCGAGTCATTCAAATTTGTCCAGCGCAATCTCTGCGAATTCAATGACTGTGTCCCAAACAGTCAAATTAAAATCATGTCCAAGGTCTTGAAATGCACTGAAAGAAACCTCAGAGCGAGAACAGTAGCGCTGGCACCGTCACCTGACTTGCCACCCATGCAACTCCTAATTGTAATGCCGAGATTCTCCTCGATAACCGTAAGAATGCAAGGCTTCTCTCTGTTCTCGAGCTGCAGCAATTGGAACTACTTTGTCCTCCATCTTCGCGAGGTCATGCTGAGTCATGCTTGTATTGATGAGTAATGATCTTCTGTAATGATTTGTATGTTGTAAAGATGTTTTTTAATAGCTCGGGTTTTCAAGTCCCGAATTGTATGTTTTTGCACGCATGGAATATGCGTCGAATGTCAATCAACCTGCGTCAACATATTGGAAACTTCTGCCGCCTCGTGCTGGTACTACAAGTGACAAGCGCAGTTGTACAGCTCTTCACCATGAGGTCTGCATAGAATGCATCGTGTATAGTCTCGTGTAGCATACCCTAATCTACTACATCTATCCGTGCTTCTAGTACATACCAGATCATGGTGCATAAATATGAGAATCTGCTCTGATGTCTGGAACTTCACCAAGTCAGATCCAATCCTCCACTCCGTGCGTCAGCAGGATGAGATGGTCAGTTCCAGGCTCAACCTCGGCACAGAAAACAGCGTCCACAAGAGGAAGATACGTCCGGGTGACAGCATGACCATTCATAGATTTCATGGCCACTGAGCTGCTGGACCTGTTGTTCCGGGAAGCAATCTGCCAAGAAACCCGAGCACGACCTCAGCCACATGAACATCTGGCGCCTGGTAATCCGAAACTCACATGATGCCAACAATTAGTCATCAGTACAATTGAAGAATGGCATCCAATAACTATTCCGAACCAATTAGCTACGGTGAATGCTGACTGACAAGGGTGAGTACGAATTGTCAACGGTGCTCAATGATTCACCTGAGAAGGAGAGAACGAAAGCCAGCTCTTCGTTCTGTGACACTGTTGGCAAGACCATTCTTTCTTTGACACTCTTGGTAAGACATTTTTTGAGTGACATGCTTCAAGTCACACTGTGGGCGAGACACTCTTTCTGTGACACTTCGGGGCGGCCCCGGAAGAAGGACTGTGGGGGGATCGAAATGCACCGGCTGCTAATTGCATAGCGGTACAGGCCCCCGACTGAGGACGAGATTTTGGATGCGGAGGCATCGCCTCCCAGACCCCCAATCTCACTTCGTTCGCAGCCACTACAGCGTAGCCTGCAGGCTGGCTCTCCTCTCTTCATAGTATCCCTGGCAGCTTGCTCTGCTTGCCACTTACAAATTCCAAGGGTGGATGCCACAAATTGTAAGTTACATTTTACTGATAACATATACAGTACTGAGTTAACCAGCTCCAAAAGGTAAATCATATCTTCCAGGGCAATGTTGCAAAACAAGAGAGGACCCCTCAGAAAATGTAACTTGTTGTTCTCCGAACCTGTTCCCCAGCGCAGCATAACTTAGCACCATAATCCATGACAAAACGACATACAAAGAAGAATCACCTTCGAAACACGCGCACCATAGCAGTAGTTCTGCGTCCCTCAGAAGATAGAGTCTTCATGCCTCTCGCTTAAAAGAATTTGGCAGTTCATTTAATGATGCTAAATCCCGGGAGACTTGAAAACGAAAGGCCCAATGGCCCAACGCATTCCACTACACATCACTGATATCCTGAATCATTCTAAATCTTTCTGATCTTTGATATCTTTGATCCTTTGATATCTTTGATCCTTGAAAACATGGCTATCATGACATCTTCGACTTGTGGCTTCAATCCAAGGGGCACCAGTCCAGCAAGCTGTGGGAAGAGCAATCCAAGCAGGGCAGCAGTGCCACCCGCACCAAAACCACCCAAAATCACAGAGGAAAGTGGCCAAAATGCACTTGCCTGGCTTCGGCATGACACTTTGCAACGGCTGCGATCAGGACATATCCGGACAAGGAGACTGTGCCAAGATGAGAGTTCAATAGAACGGAAAAATCGCATCAATTTATAGAGTTTTGATGAGTTTTTGGGTAGGGGGTGAAATGTCTCAATTCTTCCGCATGCCATAGGTTGCAGAACATATCTTCTGGCCTTTCGCAGTTGCTCAGTGATCTCATCAAGCAAGACTTTTCCGAAGTTTTGGCCCTGCACACGCGCTGCGGTGAGATCACGTGGCCCAGCAAGCTTGAGATTTGGGCATTCGTTTATTCCCCTTCACCAGGGCTTTGAGTTTTACTTGGTTAGCTTTGGCATGTCAAAAAAGCATTCGCGCTTCGCTACTCCAAGGTCAGCGAACCTCTTGGCATGGAGGCAACCGTTGAAGAATCAATTGAACTTCTGGCAAACACTCATGCAGCCTGCGTCAAGGAATGCAGTCAGTGGGAATGGTTTCTTTGACAATCAAAACGTGCTCCTTCAAGCCTTGTGGCTAACGCTTGCTCGTGCACATCCCCTGCGATGCTAGCATCATGCATCCAAACAATGCATCCAGTTGCCCCAGAGATCCTGAGCCCCAAGGCACTGAAAGCTACGGCCATCAGATTGGTTTTTGTTGCTCACATGGCATCTGAGTGTCTCTCAAGTCATAGGGGGCCCCCTAACTCATCCATTAATGATCATGTTTGATAATGAACCAACCATTTTTTGGTACCCCTACTTTGAGAAGCCACCATCTGAAACAAGTGTCAAAGTTGCTGCCAAATTGTCTCCACTAGCCAAGCTTCGAGACGCTTGGGCAGAGTTCTTGCAATCTTTGCGGAATCAGCTGCCGATAGAAGTCCATGATGTCATCAAATTGCAATGTACTCAACTGATGTCTTAGCCCTTTGAAAGTGATCAAATTCACCTTCTTGTAGCCCAAAGCAGCCAAAGCTTTGCCTAAGCTGTATAATTTCTCCTGGAAGCACCTGGGGAGTTTGACATCGTCTTAAACTCGTACAAATCATTTGAAAAGAATCTAGACAGCTAAGCCCATCTGCTCCAATCTGGACTTCAATTCATCTGAGGTGCAGCTGCTTCGTGCCACTTCGATAGGAACCATCGAATCATCAAATCCATGACACATCAAAATGGGCGTCTGCAGTTGACGTTCATTCGCCCAGATCCCTGAAGACGCCCATCCAGCCTCGACTGACACAAACAGCTCATATGATTAGATCAACTTCTTAACATACTTACTTTTTTGTTACGCCAGTTGCTAAGGAGCAAACAACTGAGCAAATACCACCCAAAGTGTGAGGGAAGGAAAGTCCAGCTTGTAATGCCAAGGCTCCTCCTGCAAACAAGAGTCATCAATGTCATCAAGCCATTTCACGGACAGTGAAGTACGAGCCCTGTACTGGTCCAGAAACAAAATTCAAAACGAACACGGAGGAGTTGGCCCATGGCAGCCTTACAATGCTTTCTCTGTTTGGGGAACATTGTGTTTTTGCAGGAGACAAGATTACACAAGTGCTCATAAGCTTCCTGATGACAGCCAAATAAAGACTTGAGGTCCAGAGGAGTATCTGAAAGCTAGAATTCTTATCCGGTGGTAGAGCCTGCTCTGCAAGATAGGCCTACGGTGATAAGCTCCCTGACTCGATGATCCCAGCAGCGTTCTTGGGTACGGATGCTTTCATGGGGAGCAACAGTGGTGGACAACTCATTGCCCCCTGCCTTGGCTAAAACCGCAAAGTACAATGCGCTCTGGGGAGAATCCTGCGTCAAGTGGTCACGTTTTAAGCAGGGTAAAACGGGTAAAATCTGAATTGGTATAGCAGGATTCAAGTGGTTACAATACATAGCGCTGCTCAAGAATTGCTGTGTTTGCGGCGATGCTATGTAAAGTGCATGTGGTCTGATGTATAGCGCATTAGCCAACAGAAGACCAGGGGGTAGGCTTTTGCATCGGGCTGTGGCAAGGCATTTGGATGCACTTGGAATCTCTGACCGAATCATTGCAGGGTCCATTGGGGTGATCCGATCTGATCCCATCTGATGGGTCTGTGTTACTCTTTGTACTGATCACAGGTCAAGCCGCCTCGATCTATGGCTGCGTGCAGCAAGCTGTGAACGCCTCAATGACTTCAAGAAGAGCTGGTGAAGCTGTGGTGATTTGCCAAATTTGAGATATCGTGGGGAATTTTGGCACCAAATTCATGGATAACACCACAAGACCAATCCCATAATCCTTGTGCTGAGCAACCATCCACAGCCTCCCGCATGCCCCCGTGTTCTTCCCCATCAACGATGGGCTGCTGATGCAAATCAAACCAACCTTAGGAAGCATAGCCATGAAGCAGGGCTGAGCTTGCAAACTGGTGGAAATTGTAAACAGGTCGTCAAACTGATTTGAAGCTTGTGCCCAAGGTACGTTTCAGTCTTTTGCGAGGAAGCATTGTCAACTCGCCAACCTCCTCCAGTTTCGTTCGGATGATGTGGATACAGCTCCGTTGAATATCATGCTGCTGAAAAATATCGAAGTGAAGTCCCAGCCAAGCAGCAGATTCTGGCAAAAGCCACTTGACCCAAGGGAAGTGGTGACGAATCCTCATGCACCGACTGCTTTGTGAGACATTAGCAGGGCCCCAAGTCATTCAACAAAACATATTGAACACTTGGGATACAGCGGCAGAACCCGTCCTGGTTGCAATGAAAAGCTGCTGGATATGGCAAGCACAGGATTGCCTCTCATTGTTCCGCAAACAAGAGTTTGAGTTTGCACATTAGAAACATCATATCTATTCAATATTGACGGTCAACCAATAACCACTGCTGCGAGCAACAGTCCAAGGGATACTGTAGCATTTACAGCGATTTCTTCTATTTAGCTGGGGATGGCTTTTATAGCCATTTTCAGTGGCGGGTTGGGATACATCACCATACATCTTTTGCCCACCATAGATCTTTTGCCACGAAAGTGGTGGATTCCTGATGTGCTTTGGCCAATCTCATCCCAGTTGCAGCCCATGGAGCCATATCACCAGCGCGGAAGCTTCCATTGCACACCACCATGGGAGGCGCAAAATGTGCGCGGTCACTAATGATTGAGAATGCTTAATGTTTTGGTGAGGTGGTTAAGTATCGTTGGCAAAGCATAAGTACTGAGCTAAGCATGAGTACTTAAGCTAAATTAAATGGCAATGACTCATGAGTACTTCCATTTCAGCAGTCATCGCCATTGCTTTCTGAAACGACGCCAGCAGAGCTGGTGGTTTCCCAACGCTGGATGGTAGGCCCTCACCTTGCTGTCTATGCCTTCCTCCCAGGCATTCAATATGCCCACTCGAGGCTTTTCCTAGGCTTAGATGGTACAAACATGTACAAAGAATGTTGGTTTGTTTAATTATGCAATGATGATACTTTAAACTTGAACATTTAAGAATTTTAGTCTTCACCTATTGCTTCCAATGCTTGATTTCGAAGCGAGAACAGTCGGCAGACTGCTGAAC
>VSDK01002158.1:93489-139437 GCA_009767595.1 Symbiodinium kawagutii | reverse complement strand
AGAACAGTCGGCAGCCGGCTGAACCATTCGCGCAGCGATGCATTGAAGTCGTCCACGGTTGAATGGTGCGCTGTGTGCCATGCACCCGGAGCACAAGTCGTTCTGAGGAGCTGGCTGCGTGCCTCCGATACACTCAGATCGATGGACTTGAAATATGCCTTGGCCGAAAAGGATCAACGAAGATCCGCAGCCTGAGCTGCCTGAGCGAAGCTTTAGCTTTTGCTGCCTTAGAGGCCTTACATGGCCTTACTTATCCTCTTAGAAGCCTTACTTCGCCTTTCTGTAGCCTTAGCGTATTCCTTAGCTGCTCGAGTTTGGATCACAGTTTGGATCTCTGCGGTTTCGTTGTTCGCACATGTTCGCACCAGGCCTCCATGACGGGATTGTCAAGCTGACCTTCAAACTGCTCCCACGTCATCTCCCCAGACCTGGTGCACTCACCATGAACGCCCAGCACTGCAGCACCATCTGGCACCATCTGGCACCACTGATGTCTCACAAGCCAACAAAAATACAAGACGCTCAAGACTCTCAAGAGATATCAAGACTCTGACTCGCCGATTTTCATCTGCTCGACAATCTCTCTCATGCGGCTGACCTTCAAGTCTCCGCACTGGTAGAGCAATGGTGACAGGTCGTAGGCATGAAAAGAAAGAAAATGAAAGAAATTTGTACATGATTGCAACAGACTTGAATTGCATCAAAACGCCTAGCTGTGGAATGATACAGGTGCGACAGGTCTGTACGAGTGTAAGATGGTCCAAGCGGCAACGGTGACGGTGTTCTCCTCCTGGAAACAAGTGAATGAGCGATCAGTGCTGGGCACAACTGACTGGTTCCAGTGGTTGCAAGACAGGACTACCAGCAGTGGATTGTCATCGTCCACCAGTCGAACTCAACAAGTTTGCAGGCACTTGGCAACGTCCGGTCCCGTGCGCTTGCCATGGCAGATTCCACGAATACGCCTGGAGAAGCACAGTTGCAGTCCACACATTGTCAACACTTCACGTCAAAATTACGCCATCTCTGCGCCTGTGATGACGTTCAACCTGAGTTGACGATTTTGACTTTGAGTGTTCCTACTTGGAATGACACCACTTGTTGCAAGCAAAATGTTGCTTGACCTGGTGTTTGATTTGCTGGAGTTTCGTTGGCTTGACTTTCACAAGTAATTAATCACTATCATCCATGATGACAAGACAAAGCGGATTCTATGATATCCTTATTGTAAAGACTGTGGCTTTGGAGCGAATGAAAGGCAAACATGTGGAGAGGCATGACATGGCCAAAAAGATCAATGAGCATCAGTCTATAAAGCTTGTGCCACGTTCTCAGAGCATGGCATGAACCCAGCTTTGTAATTCGGACGCCAAGACCATTCATCTCTCTCTCTCTTTTTGCAGAGCAGTTTGAGTTTGTCGAGCCAGGTAAAACGATTTCGGAATATCAGAACCCTCCTATGATCAATTTCGAAGCTTCAGGATCCTTCCCTCCCCAACTGCCTCGAGTGTGGTCCAAAAAGCACGATGTGGAGTCAGACATGTATGGCATGTGTGGGTCAAATCTCTGGTATTCTGGTGACCGTAATTGACTGGCTGATCTCTGCGGAATCTGCCCCCTTGTGGCAATTGGTTGTTGACCCTGACACCCTGAGCTACCAGCATGGCTAGGGCCGCGAAGGCGATGTAAACAGCCTGGCAGGGGCCGGGCACTTCTCACTTGCCAAACCATCAGTCAAGCCGTTGAGCCCTGTAGGGATCAAACGTGGCGAGGTCACAAAAACCAAGCCCATGACGGCCGAATGTCTTTCCTGGGCAGGAATCAAACTAAGGGTGAGGCTGACAATACACAAAACCATCATGACACTCTTTAGACCTGTGGCATTTTCAGGAGCCTCTGGTAGGAAATGCATTCCCACGAGCTTCGACACAGTTGGGATGGAAACATCCAAGCTATGTGACATCCTACCCATATCACTCACTTCTCAGCCAACTACCAGCGGCTGGGATGCATCTCTCCAGCTGACCTTAGATGATCTAATAGGTTCTAATAGGAAACGTGCAATGTCTTCACCTTTGGAGAAACTTTCAAACATCCATGGCATTTCATGGCATTTCATGGTCTTGCGATGTCTGGGGTAGCTTCTATTATGGGAAAAAACATAAACACCAACTCTTGGCACGGGGCTCCGCTTGTGATTGACTGATAGAGCGACATAACCTCAAGTCGGTGAAACTGAGAGGAAACTCAGAAAGTCACATCAAGTCGGTTATAAAACTCATTTGGCATACATCATAGCTTCGATTCTAAGGAGGCAACTGACCTCATTAAGGAGCCGTAGAACCTGCCACGTGAAGGCCAAGCTGTGCATCGTTCAACTCCGACTTCTTCGCAGCTCAGCTTCCGGCTCAAAGGTGTCACTTCCTTCCTGTAGAAGCTGAGGCCTTAGCGAGGCTCGTTGGTTGATGGTTCCATGCGTTGCATCTTGGAGAATGGAACATGTGGATGGCTGCTCATGGCAAATGATGACGATGATGATGACGATGATGATGTTGTTGTTGATGATGATGACGATGATGATGTTGTTGTTGATGAGGAGGAGGATGATGATGATGATGGTGATGATGATGGTGGTGGTGGTGGCGGTGGTGATGATGATGATCATGATGATGATGATGATGGTGGTGGCGGTGGTGATGATGATGATGATGATGTTGATGATGATGTTGTTGTTGATGATGAGGAGGAGGATGACGATGATGGTGATGATGATGGTGGTGGTGGTGGCGGTGGTGATGATGATGATGATGATGTTGATGATGATGTTGTTGTTGATGATGAGGAGGAGGATGACGATGATGGTGATGATGATGGTGGTGGTGGCGGTGGTGATGATGATGTTGATGATGTGTGGAACTTTAGGATGTAGCGCCGCGAAGCCGACACCACATAGCGCAAGGCTGCAGCAGCACGAAGACTGGCAACCTGAGTGAAACAGTAGATCCTTAGGAGACAGGTGCTCACCAAGGGTGAAAACGAAAGCCCGCCAGGGCTCAGCCTTAGTTACTTCCAGAAGTCAGACACACAAAGTCCCTCTAAGAAGTGAACCAAGACTGCGACCGACAGCACCCAACCGTACTGTCAGCCATCCTTAGACTACAGTTACTCGCCGTAACGGTGGCTCCACAGAGCCCTTTGAACATGTTCCAGCCAACTGCGAACTGGTTCAACCACAGGATCATCTTCGGTAGCCCAACCAAATCGAGCAAGGAAAGGGTTGGAAGGCCGGGGAAGAGAACTGGGACGACAGGGGCACTCCCAGGCGACATGCCCGAAGTGAGGATTGGGGTCACGACACCCGGACCAGGGGCAGACATGGAGAGAAAGGTCAGTAAAGATAGCGGGGGAAGCCACAGCCCCAAGCGCAACCGAGGCAGCACCGGGGGATGAATCGGCCCATCGACGGATAGAGTCCCAACGAAACTGAGGGAGAGGATCAGGGAGGTGAACCAACTCATGACGAGAGGAACAACACCACCGAGCGAAGTTCCACGCACGCCAGCCAGTACGGACATCATGCGCAGCCTTGCCAATGACAGACTTGACTTGGGCAAGGGCGACCGTACCGGAAAGATTCAAGGAGCAATGACCAACCGAGTGAGACCACTCCCACGGACGGACAAGCTCCCAACCACGCGACAAAAGCCAGCGGTGTAAAGTACCACAAGGAGTACCAAAGCGAGTGGACCAAGACAACGGGCCAGACACGGCACGACGAACCAAGGCAGACACTAATCGAACCCCGGCGACGCAGTCAAGGTGATGAACACCACCAAAAAGGACAGAGCGGAGGAAAGGCGAGCTAAAACGCGCACGACCCGACGCGACCCACGTAGCAGTCCAAAGGGCCTTGGAACTAGTGAGAGTGGGGAAACGAGACACCCAACCAAAGGCAGCTTTGGAGAGAGCGAAGACCCGCGTCATACGAAGACACAAAGTTAACGGCATGCGGACGCAGCTAATCATGTGAATCGTTCTGAGGGCAGCAGCAAGACGAGTTTCCTCATCCTGAGTGTACACTCGTGGGCCAGCAACCGTAACAGCTCCTAAGACCCTGATGGCCTTAGAGGTGTGAATTGCCCCATCCACAGCGGAGGCCAATTGATTAAGCTTCGTGTTGGAAGAAGCTGTCGCCACAGCCTTAGCTTGGTTTTCTAAGAGCCTAACCGAGGCACTCCACTCACTCCAGAGGTCACAATGAACCATCAGGGATTGGGGATTATCACAGGTAATGGCCCGATCATCCAAGTAAAGAACCGTGTCCGCGGGGTGATTGGTGGACCGAGAATGAACCTCGTTGAAGCCACACATAACCCATAAACCCATCACCAAAGGACCAAGGGGATCTCCCTGGGGCTGGGCAGGGCCACTGAGCTGCCGATCATGAACATGCTGTTTCCAACAAACGAACCGCGATTGATGGAGCCAAGTATTGATAAAGAAATCAACCAAACCTTCGGGCCAACGATACGCCAAAAGGATTTCCCGGGTCACTTTAGGGCTTTAGAAAAGTCTAAACCCAACAGGTAGCCCTTTTGGTGAAATTTTCCATGAGCTGAGTGAGGGGGACATACAAATCTTGTTTCATCATGGACGCCACTTCCGGTGGAAATACCTGAGCAGTCCAATTTCGGAAAGCTTGGGACCGAGTGAACGTGCTGCACCAAAGCCGCCAAAAACAATTCATAAACGTAATAGGGCGGCAGTGTTCAGGGGCGAGCCGTCCCTGAGTGATTTTCCCAGGTTTGGGCAAGCAAACCATTCGGCTTTGGAGGAACTGCTGGGGGATCTCCTGTTTTAAAATTGCTTCGCCGAACAACTTGGCAATGATCTCAAAGACAGCCAAGGGAAACATTTTAATTTCCAAAGAGCGCCAATTGTCACAACCAGCAGCCCCGTGGGAGAGCTGAGCCTGACGCATCGAGTCTTCAGCAGTAGGAAGTGGCACATCGAACGCCGGAACATGAACCGGAACACTTTCAAGGACCCTATTAATCCTAGAGGCCAGGGGCGGTTGAGCCGCGACATGGCCGCTCCAAAAGCTATCCCAGAAATCGTAAATGATGGAGGCATCAGAGACCATATCCAGGGAAGTAGACCCATCAGGGTGAATCAAAGAACAGTTAACCGGGCTATCCCGAGCCTTCAACCATTTACCTAAGGCTTTGACATCCGTTTTCATGGCGCGTCGCCAACGGGAGAGGTTGAACTCCTTAGCGGAAGCTTCAGCGGTATGCAGCGACTCCTGGATTCGCCGGATCCTGTGGTCACACTCCCGCAACGAAGGGGAAGGAGAGTCGGGAAACAATTTCCGAGCCAAGTTATCTAACTCCACTTGTTGAGGTGAAGAAAGTGTCCCAAGCAGGGCCTTAGCCAGCCATCGCCTAAGCGTGAAAAGACGAGCCACCTGGCGGCGCAATTTGCGCTCAGCCATCAAGCCTTCCCTGGGCCTGGGGCCCTGACAGGCCTGGGACCGACAGCTAAGGCCAGCAACCTGACCTTTGTGTTTAAACCGATGTTTCGGGGTGTTCCCATCCTGAGTGAGCCAAAACATGTCTTTGATCAACTGCAAGAGATGATCCCACTTCCCTTGAACTGAAGCTTCAGGGTCATCGAAAATTTGCAAAGCGTCACCTCGGGAGACCTGGGCCCAAGCAAGCTCAAGCTGAGATCGCCATTCATCGGGCGAACCATGACTTGGACAGCTGAACCTAGGAGCCTTAGTGAACTTGTTACAGCTCCGGACCTGAACTTCAGAAGGCTGTCCGAGGGAGGTTCAGTAATGTCCCCCCCAATAAGCCAGTTGTAGTTCCCTAGATTGCGATTAGCAATCAAAGCTTCACAAACCAAAGTGCCCGCATCGTGAGGGGCTTGATCGCGGGGGTGAGCATAAACACTACCGATACACCAGTTGGAGACCCAAACAGTGGCAACTTCAGCATGTTCAGTAGCGCCAATGAAACCTTGGCGCTGTCGGAAGCTACTGTGGACTAAAATGCCAACACCGCCAGCATACCGATTTCGGTGACCGTGCGTACGACAGCCAAGCTGAAAATAGAAATTGAACCCTCTGAAACACATGTGGCGCTCAAAGGCTTTGGCTTCGGAAGGGGTAAAAGAAACTTCCTGCAAAAGTACCACGTCAAACTGGGGTTGTTTAGTTTCATCAAATAATGCATTTCGAGCAAACCGCGAGGCACCAGGACCACCCTGGACGTTGAGGCTGCAAACTCTGAGGCTCGGACCCGGGTTGGAAGCTTCACCGATACGGCGGCCCCGGTTGGGGTCGTGGCTACGAACGACCTGCTGCTGCCGGGAGGCTTTACTAGCAGTGAGTTTATGAACTTCCAGTTCCTCATCAACCTGGGCCAAAGTTCGTTTGGCAGCAGCCAAAAAGACTTTGACTGCCTCAGGATTGGTATTCTTTAAATGTGTCCACCAGGCCCGCTTCGAAGAGCGAAGGCGCCCATTATTTTTGAGTTCACTTTTGCGAACGGAACACTTAACTTTTGCACGAGGATCACGCTTGACCAAGGCGCAGTAGCATTCCGTGCACCAAATCTTATAATGCACACCAGGAGAAGGACGACGCTTGGTGGGGTTCGGAGTCCAAAGCAACATGACCGCATTGTGACTAGCGAACATTTTACGGAGCGTAGCAGCACTTCGTTCACGCACTTTGACGGACGAGTGGACTTTGATAGGGCAACCTTTCTGAGACAGACAATACACTGAGCGAGGGGTATGGCCAGGGTGGGCATCCCGAATATGAGCGCGCACAGCACGCCGACGCTCCGCAAGCGCGAGGTGGGGCAGACCCTTGTCACACAGGGGACAATTCCAAGCACGCTGGTCGGGCGGCAAGTCAGCCGAAGGCTGAACAGGAGGGGGCAGACTGTACGTGTACAGAGACTTGGGAACTTCAGGGTGACGCGTGCGCATGTGATAAGCCTTGGATGTAATAATGCCAGCGTAGGTACCAGACAACTTGTGGCTGCAAACCGGGCAGTCCCAGGTAGTAGGCTTTTTAGCGTCAAACCGAGGTTTACCATCCAACCGGAGACCTTTCTTGTCACGCACCGCTTTGGGGGGATACGCACACCGGGGACTTTCTTAGGGCGACCGATCGGAACGGGATCAGACGCAGCAACAGACACCGCCACCCCGCCACGCCCCTGACGGACGGACGAGGAAGAGGAAGGGAGACTTTTGTCGCCGGAGCGAGTTTTATGAACGGTAGTGGCAACGGATTTCAGCTGCTTGCCACTGGAAGAAGAAGCCTGCAGACTAAGGATCCCACTGGGTTTACGACCGAGGTGAGAACTTGACGCTTGACTGCCCTTGGCAGTCCTGGAGCGTGGAAGACTAAGAACGCCGCTGCCACACTTCTGTCCACTGCGGTATGACGCACTCAAACTGAGGACCCCGCTGTGAACACTCTGAGCCTTTGACGCGCTGCCCGCTCCACGCAAAAATCCACGACCAGGGGGCTTGGTTTCCAACAACCAGTTGGGGGGCACAACAACCCCAGCCTTGTTGGGGCAGAAAGCACGGTAGTGGTCATCTTTAAGAAGAAGCGCCACCGGGCCATTTTTGGGGTCAGCGACCGTAACCAAATCTTGTTGGAAGGGTCCCATTTTAAAATGACAAAGGTAGTCCGCAACTTAGCAGCCAAACCAGCCAGGAGAATTTCATCAGCATAAAATTCCTTCTTGGCAGCAAGTTTCAAATATTCTTCAAAACTTTTTGGGGCCGGGAACCCGGCTCTCTCCTTGTCTGATTCGTCCGGGTCATCGGACCAGAAGTGTCGGAAGTTCGCGATCTCCTTGGTCAAATGGGCAGCGGTAGTCAACCGAAGCCTAGCTGCCTCAGTAGGAAGCTTTTCGTCGGGGATTTCCTTGTGCTGCAACAGTGAAAGTGAGCGCGCGATAGCACGGAAGGCACAGTCCCCTGCACCACCTTTTTCAACAGCGACCCAATCAAGATACATTTGAGCCAATCGAGCATCTGCACTAAGTTCAGCACCGGCCGGGGCAGGCGTCTCGGGTTGGTCCCCGCCATTTCGTCGCGGGGAGCGTTCCCGCTGCTCTGCTCCCGTGTTTTCAATGGCAGCAGGAACGGCTTTCGGGCTGCCAGGGGGATCAAGCTGAGTGCTGGCAACCTCACTGGCCTGCAGAAGGAGTTTGGGGCTTTGACCAGTCCAATTCTTCTTCGGCCCCTTGATAAATTCCGATAAGGGGGCAACCCGCTTGCGGGGACCCTCAGGAACAATGGTTAAAAATTCGCGCTTGCTAGAGCCGGTCTCATCACAGTAGGACCAACTGGTTTGAGAAGCAAGGTCAGCACGAGGTTTACCTCGAAACAACCACTCGGGCCCCAAGTGTTGACCTCGGAAACGCCGAGTGAGCACCTCGGTATTGGTCCATTTGATTTGCTGCAAAAATTCATTCACGACAATGTTTTCCCAATGCTTGGGGGCTCCATGCAAGAGAAAAATTTTTGGTTTGGTGGCGGGAAAATCCGCCGGATCACCGTTGACCAAGCCAATGTCATTTCCACCCCCCTGCCGGAGGGCAAGGCCTTTGGCCTGCAACCTACTTTGCTCAGAGCAGTAGCTGAAGTAACTTTCATCATTCATGCCAATCTGCCGCGGGATCCACGCGACCTTATGGCTGGTATGATGTGCACATGGGAGAATATGGGAAAATATGCTACGTTTGCCACTGACCTTGATGAGTTCCAAGGCCACCTCAAGGGGGAGTCGGAGGTGGCCAACAAGCACCGAACCTTTCTTATGGAAATTGTGCTGCCGCTTTCCACCAGTCAGAGTGGCAACCTTGACTCCTGTTTCTGTTGCAAGTTCTCCAATGATGTTCAGGGGGAGAACCTTTTGGCTACCGCCATCAACATGTTGGGGATAGAAGGAAGGACACTGGATCGTCAAAGTGACAATCCGAGGGCCCAAACGCTGTGGCAATTCCACCTTGGTCGCAGCGACAGGGATCGGACCTTCCTTCATCTCGTCATCCGACATCTGCGAAATGGCCAAATGACACTTCATAGGCTTAAATTTAAGCTTGGCCAAATGGCCATTTTGCCACCAGACAGAAAACAACTGACCAGAGGTAGCTTGTGCCGGGGGGGAAACCAAAGCAACCGTGAGGGGCGTGGTGCGTAACCCGCGAGCATCCCACATGTTTCTGAGATCCTGACCAAGTTACCAGGAACCGGGCCACCTGTTTCAAGAGCCTTAGTGATTTGGGAGGCGGTGGTCAGAAGAGCACCAGGCCTCCACTGGCTGGCGTCAAAGTGCGGAGCACAAGAAGGGCCGGAGGCAGCTTTGGGGGGCTGTTGGTCAGCCTCGGGATCACTTGAACGGGCAGCCAGGGGGGAAGCGACAACCATGCGACCAGACTGGACTGGGGGGGAACGGTCTTTACCCTTACCTTTCCCTTTGGAAGATTTGTTGAGGGCACACACCGACGAAGCAACGGCAGGACCGGGAGTGGGAGCGACCGGGCAGACCCAAGGAACATTGCGCTGGTAAAAACTTTGACCCGTAGAAGGGGAAACCTGGGGAGGAGGTGCCGGAACATGTTGATGGATCTTTTTGGCAATCCGATCAGCAACCGTTTCATCATCCCATTTCAAAGAAACCGCAGCCTGAAGAGTCTGCATCAAGACCTGAGCCAAAGGAGTTTTAGACTGAGGCCGCGGCGTTGACTTGCTCTCATTAGAGCGACCATGTTTCCATTCCTCCAAGACAGCAAGCAAGGAAGAAGCCAGAGAGTGGTCATCGACCGGAGGACCTGGGTGAGAAGCTTCGCCAACGCGGACACCAACCCAAGGATTCCAAGACGAGGAGTTGACCCAACTGAACCGACGACAGACAGGAGGAGCCCGAGCGGCAGGGGCACGAGAGGAACTGACCAGCCGAGCCAACCTGTGAGATTGCCTCAACTGACGAAGGTATTGGCCACGGTGCCGGTACAACAAAAACTTGACAACAAGTCTTCGTCGACCAACACGACGGCTCATTCCAATGAACCGCCGGGCACCATCGCAACGACGCACACGAAACACGCTACAAGCGTTTCGTTGTTGCAAAAGCCATTCTTTATGCTTGTAGAAAGTTTTACGTGAATCCCTTTTTAAGATTTTTTGGAGTTTTTTGTGGTAAACCAAATTACATGCTCGACGTTTCTGAATCCAAGAGATGGTTAGAAACGGCACCAACAGCCCAACACATGCGACAACACATGTGTCAACCACTGTTTCCAAAAGCCGAGAGACCGAGAAAGGTGCAGCAGGAGCTGGCTGCTCGAGGGTGGGCACCAGTCGTTGCCGATGCGCCGCTGCTGGGCTTGAGCTGCAGCTGCCGCCGGCCATGGCGGTGATGTGAAACGTTACCGTCGCGTTTCTACGGGGGCCCAGCCAGGCCAACTGGTGTGCGTCCAAGGCACTTGAATTGCTGTCCAAGGCACAAGCAATGGGCAGGCAGCACAGGCAGGAGAGCAGCTGCAGAAGCAGAGGGGGTTTCCAAGGGACCTTTACTCTGCTCACACACTTCTTCCTTTTGTTTTCACAGTCTTGAGAGCTTTTGGTGTCCTTTCGAGGATCTTTTCTAGACATCGTTTCTCTTGGGGGCCTTTCACAGGTCTTGTCACAGTCTTTCGTCCGGGGAGACGTTCTTTCAAGGGAACACTTCTGTACAGCGCGGCGGCATGGCCACCACCGGCTGTTCCACCTCCACCGCGCGAAGGCGTCCCGCGAGAGGCTGATGATGTTGATGATGATGTTGTTGTTGTTGATGATGATGATGATGATGATGATGATGATGATGATGATGATGATGATGATGATGAATGTTTTTGAGTGTTGATAGTGAAGCTGAGATTAATGTGATGGTCAGGGAATTGAGGCCTGCAAAGTCTCTCTCTGTTTCCCTCAGCTCTGGGTTCACAACGACTCTGCGGCCACATCAGCAACAACTTGGGTGAAGCAAATGCCCACAACGAAAATCCTCAGGCAGAGTTGTCAGTTCCGAGTTGCACTCAGGAGACCAAGTCCATCAGGCACTATTTCTCCTCAAAGACTGAGTGAAAGGCAGCAAAAGCAGCAAGACCACTGTCCAGAGCAATGAAGTCATCCTGAGCATGGTGCGGGCATGATTTGTTATCCGAACAGCCTATCGACTATTGCGACCAAGCCGCGTTGAAGCAATCGATTGCACCAAGGTCCTTCGCAGCTTGAAGCGGTGTCTTATCCTGACTTGCCTTGGGTATCTTTGGTGTGCTGTTGATCGTCTACATATCCTCTAAATCGATCCCGCGTCCTGAGTTCACGGATCAAGCGCAATACTCTGACCTGGCAAGTCGCTGAAACACGGGTTGAGGCATGTTGAGGGGTGGATGGCAAAAGAACATAACACCCTGAAAACCCTGTGGGCACATCCAGTTTCCACACCAGATTTCTTCCAATTAGCTGCACAATGCCATACAGGAGAACAGCTTCAAATTGCGTGGCGATTTGCAAAAGGTGTACTCTTTACGAATCTTTGAAGTGAATGGAAACGAGCTGTGCAATGAAGAGAGAAGAGTGGTGATGTTGACCAGGCTCGGGTGAAATTTGTCTGAAAAGGAAAGGGTCAGCTGCTAGACGGATTGGATCCCCTGCCTTTTGGGAGGGCCCCGAAAATGAGAGGACGTGTTTTAACATGTCTTATATAACCACGACTTTAGAGTCATTTAGATGAATGGAACCCCCTGAATTCACTTGTTGAGGTTTGGGGCAAAGTATGGTTCCAGAGACCCTAAACCTTGTCTCTCAGCATTCCAGTCCAAACATGTACAGGATGCCAGCCGGACGATTCGAACCAAACCTTCACAGCGCACAGGAAGGGTCACACTGGCGCTTAGTGTGCTGAGTTGTGGAAGCTGGGGTCCACACGCAAGACCCTAAGGATCCGCATGAAGCTAAGGTTGACGCTTCTGGACCTTTAGGCTTTGCACAATGTTGAACCGTGTGCATCTTGTCATATCTTCTTCCATGGATCTTTCATGATCTTTCATCTTTCCAGAAGCTATATATTCACAATTAACGACATCCCACCCCTGAGATGTGCACGAGCTGTCTGTATAGACCTCATTCGGCATCAGGACAAGTTCACAATGTCCAAACCACCAAACAGTGTTCCGACACTCCCAGGCAATGCTCCGGCACTGACATGGGTGCAAGGCAGGAAGGCTTATTTTGATGTGAGGAGAGCAGCGTTGGTAAGCGCTGTGTGTCACTTTACGCCTTTCTTTTCATGATTTGGTCACGCCAAAGCACGTAGACAGTGGGGAGTCGGGCGTGCCTAGAGAACAGTAGGGTGGTTGCACCAAGCATTGACAAAAGGCACAAAAGCAGCACGTGTGTCGTCGCCGTGGTTCCCAGGTGCCACTGCATTCGAGTCTCCAAGTCTCAGGGATAGGCGTTTAGCGTCGATGGAAACTCTGCATACATTTCCATCAAGGACTGCTTCAACATGTCTTCGAGGTGGCGGACACTTGCAGGCTCTTTCCACCCGCATTCTACGGTTATGCAATCAATGTCACTGGAGCTGTCACTACTGGCAGTAGAGTAGCTGCTGCTACTGAGCAGAGCCGCAACTTTTTGAGATTCGATAGCTGTGAGATTGAATTGTTTTGATCACAAGCTTACGCAAGCTTTCATTGAGCACAGGCTTCAACCAAGTCTAAACGCGTTGAGGAACGTTGAGGATGGTTCTGCAGTGGCAGTTTGCATCAGCAGTGGCAGTGACTGCAACACTGGTCCGGATCTTTCCATCGTTACAGCTTGGCTTGAGGAGCTGACCACGGCAGTCACAACCTCCTCACCTCGCAGCATTGATCAACGTTGCAAATCACCATCTGTGGATCGTTCAACTGGTGACAGCCGGTGACAGCCAGTGGTCGTGCAAATGGATCTCCCATTCGTGCAGAGCAAAGGGTGTGCTGTGCTGCGAGCTGATCTGAAGGAACACGAGGGTGAAATCAAACACGTTCCATTTCCACCTTGGAAAACAGCAGGAACGGAGCTCAACTACAAAATCTTGAAATAAATATGAGACATGACAACAAAAGAAGCGCAATCAGGGTGAAAGCGCGATCAACGTGGAGGCTTCCTTCACTGGCAAATGACTGTGAAATGCTTGATATTTCTGAACAAATTGAGTGAATAACCCAGGCTTTGTGAAGAAATCCAAGCGGTAGGCGAATATTCGCAGGACCTGCAAGGTGTGCCAAAAGATCTAACGAAAGATCTTCTGCTCATGGAAAGTTTCAAGGCGAGCTCACGCTTCTGAGGCTCACGCCAATTCCGTTGTGAAAATGGCCCCAAGGATGACCGCCAACTCAGGCCATGAAGTGCACAACAAAGAGCGCAGCCTGTCCCTTCCGTCTCCTTCTCAGTCTCCTCCCCTCACTTCCTTCTCCATTTCCTTTTCTCCTCTTTCTCATCCTCTTCCTCCTAATCGCAAAAACAACAATAATAATAACAATAATAATAATAATAATAATAGTAATAATAATAATAATGATAATGATAATGATGATGATAATAACAATAATGATAATAATGATCATCATCATCATCATCAACATCATCATCATCATCGTCATCGTCATCGTCATCGTCATCATCATCATCATCATCATCATCACCACCGCCACCACCAGCATCAGCATCATCATCAGCATCATCATCATCATCATCATCATCATCATCATCATCACCGGTGTAGTCGTTGCCGGCTTCAGCATCAATCCATCCCTCACTCCCTCCGTCCGTCCGTCCATCCATCCATTCATCATCAATCTTGTTGTCATCATTGTTGAAGTCGTTGTCCGTTGCAATTGTGAATGACCTTTGCTTGACACATTTGACACATTCGAATCGTATTCGAATCGTTGGACATTGAGAGGTTTGAGGGAACGCATCCAGGGGAAGCTGCCGCACGTGCAAAGTGATGATCCATTCTGAGATCCGCTCAGCTCGTACAGATGGCGGCTCAAATTGACCAGTGCGTGCACTCTGAACCTGAAATGGCAACTGCTTTTCCCACCTGTTTCCTTTCTCAAAGTCTTGCAAAACTGCGAAAAATGGCACTTCTCAATTCTGGTGAGAAATCATCATGGTAAAATTGCTTTTAACATTGAATTGTTTCTGGTATCGTTTTCATTTGTTCATGCGCATTGCCAAGCTTATGTGTTTTCTTTCCATGTGTTTTTCATGTCCTCTGAGAGTCGTAAACTGAGGGGCCGCTCCTTTCTTCGCACGTGGACATCATTTTGCATAAAGTTGATTGCAAGTGCTACAGTAGTGTTGCTCATGTTACTCATCGTGTTTGTCATGGCTGCATTACCCCCATCATGTGAGTTGGATTGTCCGCAAATCAAATTGATCTATGCATGTATACACGGATTGAGGACGGGTCATTAAGTTCAAAAGTGCTGGGCAATAGAGAATTTCAATTCGCACGATTGTATATCAATCACAACTAACCATAACATACCATAACTATCAACCGCTGTGAAAACCCTGTGAACACGCTACATTTCTGAATGCTAGAAGGGCACCTAAATCTGAGGATACTACGGCAAGATCTGCTTGGATTCCCATCCTGTGCAACAGACTGGGTGCTTGTAGCCCCTGCCACCCTCATTGATCCTATCGTTGACTCATTTGCACAGTATTTCTGAGCTACGGACAGAATTGCGTTTGCAAAGATGGCAAGACCTCAGCTATCCTAAGTCTCTCTTGGTTCCTTTTAATGCCGTTTGTATGCGGTGGTCTGAATTGAGATCTCATGGCTCCCACCCATGGCGTAGTCAAAAGCCTCCAAGCCAACCTGCAGCACTGGAGATTCCCAGCCCCACTATGCCCCACTCTTTGTGTCACTCTTTGAGTCACTGACCAGCCATTGGCACTTCTTCTGAAGACAAGCGCAAAAGGATTGACCTCGACTGCAAACTGCAAAGCGAAGGCAGCGATTGACCGAAGACTTTTCAAAGCGAGCTGAGAAGCCAACTTGACTCCGCATCTTTGCTATCTTCCTCTTCCTCGTCAGGTCCTCCGGCAGCAAAAAGCAGTTGCTCACTGTTGATTAGTAGCCCTACATGGACCATTGAGACTCTTGCCTTACCTACTTGGAGTCAGAAATATTCCCTGTTGAAGCATTGGTTGCTGATAGATGTGCATAGTCTCTTGTGATCAAGCCGCAAAATGCAGTCCTGTGTGCTCCGG
Source organism: Symbiodinium kawagutii (assembly GCA_009767595.1). Taxonomy (NCBI): domain Eukaryota; class Dinophyceae; order Suessiales; family Symbiodiniaceae; genus Symbiodinium; species Symbiodinium kawagutii. The sequence continues at coordinate 124,089 of VSDK01002158.1, read as the reverse complement.
AGCAAATCTGTTCATGTGATGCCTAAGCAGAGCTACCTACAACTTAGAGAAGTGCACAATAGAAATGACGCCTGACATGCCAGTCCAATTGACAGATTTCCGATTTCCGCTTGAACCCCTACTAAATGCTTGGTCTGTAGCAGGTTCATCAAGTGGACTTCCCCTCCGAGGGACGGACACAAAAATGCTTCTTGGCTGACTCAAAGCCCTGGAATTCTTCTTGTCTGATGTTCTCTGGCCTCCAAACAAATGCAGAAAGCAGCTGCATCTGAGGACAGCCACTGCTACCGTTCCAGCAACAATGCCTGGAATTCCATAAGGGGAAGAAAAGCTGTACCCTTTCTGCTAATCACTGTCATGATCTTTTATGATCAACTAGGACATACTATGATCTAGTGTGGATGTCATGGAGTTTCCAGTCAGCTTGACCTAGTACATCAGTTGCCATATCCTCGTCGTCGTCGTCGTGGTGGTCGTCGTCATCGCAGTCGTCGACGTCGTCAAGGTTGTCGTCTTCATAATGACAATAACTTAACAATAATACTACAGTAGTAATAACAATAACAATAACAATAACAATAACAATAACAATAACAATCATGGTGATCATCATGGTCGTCATCACTATCAAAAATACCCCCTACTTTCTTGCTGTGGGTCTGATCTTGTATCTCAATCTCAAAGGCTGGGGCAGCCAAAATATTTGCTTACATTTTTTGAACATTTTTTGAACCCAGCATGTGGAAACTTGGCAATTGGGCAGTTTCCAAAATCTGAAAAGCACTATGACACAAGTGAAAAAGAGCAATTTGGGAAAGAAGAGACATATCGGAGACAAATGGCAAAGAAAATTGCAAGGTTCCCAGAACCATTTCAAAGAATTGAGACACAATAGGAGAGAAATGGGAAACAAATGCCAAACAACTAGGAGACAAATAAAAAAACCACTTGGAGACCAATGCGAACTCATCGGAGACGAGATTGTAAGGTTCCCAGAACCCTGCGCTTGGCTGCGGAGAAGGGAGCAGTCGTGATACCCTCCCCCCCCGGTTTCCCGAGACTGAGAGCCAACACGTTTCTGTTGGGAATCCAAGCTGGTTTGCCCAAGATCATTTTCTAAATCTGAGATATTCACCCGCTATATCCAGCTTTCAACTGCGAAGGTGATAGCACCCTATTTGAATACTATGCCAAAGTTTCCTACGATTTCCCAGCCTTCATCGTCGAGTTCGAGTTCTGCGATCTTTTCGCCACTTAGGCTCGCCTTATTGTGGAAGGAGAAAGGTCGGACAATTCTGACGGGCCGAAGAAGAGTCAAAATCATGTGATTGGAAAATGCGTACAGTACTTCATATGTACACTACTTAACATTGTACGATACGACACAACAATACATGATGTTTGACGGCTCGACATGATATTGAAGTACTGCCCTATATAGGGTGCATCTCACATAGAGATATAAAATTATCATATAGATGTGTGAACTCGCAGCACTGAGGCTGAACTTTGCCTTCGTCCCACTGAGGCAGTCTCATCCATACTGGCAGAACGAGAGAAGCCAAAGCCTCAAAAGCGCGGGAAAAATAGTGAAAATGTATGAACATGTGAATGGAAAGGAAAGGAGAGAAAGGTGATCAATGTGAAACTCCAAGTGTCATACTGCAGGTGGGATCAACCAATCATGCCGACAGCCACGTTGTGTATGGAATAATCATGTGTGCATGCATACCTGTTCGTCATCTGGAGTTTAAACTCAGTGGAAAACTATTCAAAACTATCCAACTTCCCAACCCTGCCTGGCTTGCCGGTCCTTGATCAAGAAAAGAGCAAGCAAAGTGAAAGTTCAACGGCAAAGTTTCGATTTGGTCAAATCTTGCTGTCTTAATTTCAGATTTCTTAGCTCTCAAACATTCTGACGTCACCGAATACAACCGTTGGTTCTTAAAGGTTCAGGGCTGATGACCTCAGACCTGAGGCCTAGGCTGACTCTTGGGCGTGCCGATCATTGTCATGCTCCCGGAAGGCAGCGGAGCAGCAATTCCTGGGCGCGACCAAACCATCGAGCAGTTCCCTGCGGCGACCCAACTGGCTGAGCTGGGAGCCATCGGTGCCAACGTACGTACCTGACACATTCTGCGGCTGTCAGCCAACGGTCAAAACCAAGAGGAGCAACCTGGCTTTGGAGTTCACCACCCCTCCACAACCACGTTGCAGCTTCGTGATGCAATAAATTGATATAAATTGCTGGAGATTGCTAAAGATATCGTGGCGTGATGTTGGAGAAACATCATTTCGAGATCTGTACGCACCAGCGAAACCAATGAAACCATATGATTCAAGCACCCTTCCCCAAAGATTCGACGTCACACACAAAGGAAAGCTTGAGGTCACATGTACCAAGCAAAACAATAACATTAGAAATGCCTCCCAAGACGAAAAGCGTTGTGAATCTGAAAACTTCACATACATTTCGGGATACATTTGATATCATTTGATAGACATGGCAATCTGAGTTCAGCATTTCTTTCAGTGGGCACGAGCTTTCATTCGCATCCGAGCAAAGTCATGCCTGGGTCATGCACTGCGTCGAGCCCCAAACTGGGACTCTCTTCAAAAACTCAGGCTGGGACTCGTCCGTTAACCTGGGAAACTCGTCCGTGCTCCACTGAGTCTGCCAATGTCTGAGACTTCCTCCCGCTCAGCAGCTCCAAGTCCCCAGCGGTGTTGGGGCTGGCAGTGCCGTTGACAAAGTTGGAGAGGGCTGGATCAACGCCTGGAGGGGCTCTGCGCTTTGCATCGCTTCCTAGGCCCCGAGCTATCGACCTCGCTTCTCGATGCCAAACTTTGAGAAGACATCACATCTTCCTTCGACAATCAGAGTTGCAACACAAGATCCCTGACATGTCCAAAAAATGCTTAGGATATCGTCGCAGAAAAGCAATTATCGGTGGCAACAGGTTCTCCTCGGTTGGCGTTGGCTTCTTTGCGATCCTCTTTCTCTCGGGAGGACCGCTGCTCAGCCACTGAGAGAGGACCATCGACACTTCCTGAGAGAAAAGAATTGACAGGTCATGTTGCAAGTCTAGAATCTATAGATATTGGATGATATTGGATGGCATTCATGGCCACGGATGGTCACTGTTCATATTCATCTGCTTGATTCTTGCGAGTTTTCAAATGGCCCCCATTTACTGTGCCACGCTGTGCCGCTTTTCCGAAATGACCGTAGATTGACTCTGAATCATCCGCCATGGGCTGCCTTTGACAGTCCAGTGGCCCTGCGATCCTTGTCATGAGAGCTCTAACTCATGTGCAATCCTTTCTTCCTTCGACGAATTCAATTTTCTTCCATTTTACATGTTGTGACTTGTTGGATGTTTGGAGGGTACTCAACAAATGTCCCATACTTTCCGAGACATACTACCCATCGCTACTAATTGTGAACTGATAGGAGTTCGAGCACTGTGGCTAATTGATCCTACCGCGGAATGAACTCACACTGAACATGGAGCAAGGTATTCCACAACGGCGCGCAATCAGGTCATCAAATCATTTCCATGTGTTCACTCAGCATGTTCATGTCCTGCTGCAACTACTGAGCCATGCAAAGTGTCTTGTCTTACGCGACTTGGTTGAGAAAGAATCTGCTGGTGTGCGACTTCATTCCACTGTTCTGAGCAGCTGCGGTCAGTGAGAAAGCCTTTAGAGATTTTGCCTCACATCCCTCACCAAGGAAACAGTGACCAGTTACCACCAAGGAAACAGTTACCACCAAGGAAACATAAGGAAACGCATGAGGAAACGCATTGCGGCAGCTCTTCTCAGTGACCACGCAGCTCTTCTGCAACCGTTACCGCAGCCGATGGCACGTTAAACACTACGGCGCAACCAAGGGCGACCATCGCCGCTTGGTCTCACGTCCCCTGGCCGTTCACGTAGACCGCCCTGGGCTGCGCACAAAGTCTGGGGAGGATCCATTAATTTATTGGACATAAAAATAACATACAAACAGCTATTCATGACTAAATCATCATTCATTGGGTTTTTTCATGGCTAGGAATTCACTACTAGGAATTCACTACTAGCAATTCACTACTAGCTATTCATTAATCACTTTAAACATCGTGAATCGCCATGAACAACCATTCACCATCATGAATCTGAATGTCTCTTCTCAAGCGTAGCCGTGAATAACCATTGACTATCATAAAGATCTCCCTTCTCCAGCATCATTGATAGCCGTGAACACTATGATATATCTATCATGAATATCCCTTCTTGAGCATGATTTGAACAACCATGAACTATCATGAATGTCCTTTCTTGAGCAAACTGAGTAGCGTGAAATGCTGTACACAAGAACAAATTTTCATGAATACCCCTTCTTCACCATCATTAATAGCCGTGAAATGATTTGATCAGCAAATACATACTGTATCATTAATATTCCTTCTCGCGCATCATTGGTAGCGGTGGATTACTTCTGAAGCTTGATGGATAGTCGTGAATAACCATTGCAGCAACTATCACGAATATGGTTTCTCAAACATCATTAATAACAGTGAAATACCGTTCAGTGGTGAACTATCATATAGTTTCTTAAGCATCATTAATAGCCGTTGGTGAGCATTGATTGTCATGAATATCCGTTTTTACTCATCATTGTATGCTAGCCATGAACAAGCTTTGAGTATCACTAGTACCCTTTCTTAAGCACCATTATATAATATCTGCTGATGACCATTAACTCTCATGAATATCCCTCCGCATCATTAATTCATGAATATATAAAATACCTTCTTGAGCTTTAAACGCCGCGAGTACATACAAACTATCACAAATATCCATTCTTAAGCATAATGTATAGCCGTGACTCATTGTCAAGTAGCATGAATATGTCTTATTAATAGCAGCGGATACCCACTAACAATGAATATGGCTTCTTAAGCATCATGAATATCCGATAAGTAACCACTAAACATCATGTATCCCTTCTAAGGTATCACAAACAATAATGAAAAACAACCAAGTATCATGAATCTCCCTCCTTAAGCAGTCATGGCCATAGCAAATAACCACCGTGACCAGCACCCTTACGGTCCGACTCGCTCGCCGAGAGACGATCTTCTCATGGGTTCCATGGGCTGCGTGCCGTCAGACAATGTGCCATCGGACATCATGACCGTCAGCTGCCGATGCCGCTCCCGGTCGAAGCTGAACCTGACCGAGCCGTCGAGCATCCAATCATCCAACAGTCATCCAACAGATCATCCAACAGATCATCCCAGATCCAAGTCATCCAACTTCCAACATCATCCAACCATAAGCGCGAACCATTCTCAGCTTGCTTCCTGTTCTAGGATGCTTGCATATCTAAATTCCCTACTTTAATTCTCTGATTCCCCAATTTTGAGTACAGCTGTCTGGAACATGTCGAATGAGTCTTGTCCCTGTCCAGTTCGTGCAGTGGGAAAACGATCCATTTTCCAAATGTCTGTGTTCGCTTTTAGGGAAGAAGACATGTGTCAAGACACCGCGGAGGCCGCTGTGCATGCGGATTCATCCTCAGCAACGGTCTTAGCAAGTCTTGATGTCTTACTGAGCAAGGATTTTTTTAATTTCACCTCTCTGACATTTTCAAACTTGCCAATCAATGGCCGCTGGTGTGTCAGGGCCCCGACAGGGCTCGCAGGCTATTATTCCTTGGTCGGCGTGGCGCTGTTGTCCAAGAGTTTCATGTCCATCCAGCGTTGAGTTCTTTATGAATCCTGGAGGCATGCATAGAGAATCATAAAGACTAATGGCCCTGTTGAAAAACAACAATACGAGGGGTTTTACCAACAATGATGAATGGTGATGATGATAGGATGATGATAGGATGATAATAGGATCATGATGATGTTGATGTTGATGATGATGATGCTGATGATGACGACGACGACGACGACACTTTGACTAACTGCGAAGCCAAGAATCCAGTCCATCTGCATCTGCTGCATTGGCAGGTCATTTGGCGCAGAGCCAAATGGCGATTCCAACTGGAGTGCTATGAAATTTTGACACCACCTCAGAATGGGACTCCAGTCACGTTTACTTGAATACTTCAATGTTTCATGATGTTTGCTCGTGCTTGACATACTTAGCATCCTTCAAGTCACATGGAGCTCACTCACAAAGCCTCATCAAAAAGGGCCAGGTTGCAGACGAGGTGCAAAAAACAAATGACAACGAATGACACAGTCGTTGCCAGTGTTCTGCTCAGCAGCATGCTACAAAGAACCTCAATTGTCCGAGTGAATGTCGACATACTCCAGCATATGTCCCATATCTATCTATATCTATCTATATCTATGCATATCTCAGCATTGCGCCTGCACGAACAAAGGCGCTACTGTTGCAGCAGTGTTTCAAACGTCACCACGCCATGCCAACCGAGTTGCTGGAACAATGCCCCAATGTAGGCACAGCATAACGATGCCTAGTTTCAAGATGCGGTCCATGTGAAGAAAATATTCAAGCTTGTTTGAAGGTCAGAAAGGAATTTTTAAGGAAACGCTTGCAGGAATCCTAAGGAGAAAGTGCAGTGACAATAGGATGGATCCCAAAGCAAGACTGGAGTAAATTTCCTCAAGCTGAAATTACAGCATGACTGCGACACATCATGAAGATATTCGGAAACTTCATGGTCGCAGGGTTATATGACTGACAAACATAAGGGACTTGGGATAAACACACTGAGGTAGACCAAAAATTTGCAGGGCTACGGCTAGTTCAAGCACAACAACAGTCCAGCCACTTGCTTGCGCAAATGGAAACGGGAACGGAAAGTCTGCAATCTTTCCTTGGTTCATCATGAGTTTCAGAAGACTTTGCAAATTGATGGCCGTCAAGGGAGCTGACTTTGCTGATGGCTCACGTTGCAAAGTGTCACTACCAATGGAGTGTCAGAGAAAAATAAAAAGATCAACCAACGCACGTTGAATGCGGCGAGGCACTAGCATTCTGCAAATTCACTATCCCTCTGGACAGCTCTTGATACGCTCGAGTAACCACTGGCGGTGCCACCACTATCACACCATTCTGCATACTCAACCTGAGTTTGAGCACCCAAATTGTCTGGGCAAGAGTTTGAGGTGAAGGTGGAGGACCAGTAGGTGCACCTTGATGAAGTGTAGCCGAAGAGATGAGATGAAGATGATGAAGTGCTGTCAAGACACGTTATCAATCTCTGGATCCATTGTAGGATAACTTCAACCTGGCGCAAATTGATATAAATTCATGACAAATCCTCAGGAGACAACAGAATTCCATGACTATGTCGTGGTAACTTTTGCCTTCCCTTTATGTTGCTCCCATGTACTCGCTGATCCGTGCCTTGTCGGTTGTTTTAGCTAGCATTCTCAGACTGTCTGGATCGACCCCGTCTGGTGACAAGATCTCGAACGGCCTAGCGTAGCAATTTGGGCCATGCAAAGCCACGCAAACTAGCAACGCCACTCAATTTCCTTGAGAGATCTCGAGGATGAAACTGGTCCTGGCCTGTCCCTATCCGGAGAGACTTGCTGTAGTGCACAGCAGTAAAGCATGCTCATCAGCCGGACCTTGGGTGAACACAAAGAGTTGGCATGGCATGAAGATGCACGAAGCATAGAAAAAGTCTGGACTTCCCGAATTGAGTCCATGGTTTTACATCACCAGGGCGCCAGAAGATGCTGGAATTCCTCCACTTTCTTCGACATTTCTGGAGATGGATTGCAGAAGGCCTAGCAGCAGATCAACACATTGGACTCATTGGATGCGATGCAGTTCCTCATCCTAAGCCCCACCTGTCATTGGACTCATCTAAGTTGCAAAATTTAAGGCTCTGGGTCCCGCACGATCAGGCTGCTGAAGCCGTTGAACCACTCACCGCGGGTTTGTTGCAGGAGGGTTCCTCCCTCCCACCATCGATTGTAAGCAATCCGACTTCTGAAATTCCTGGCGCAGAAGGCGCAAATGACTCAACACGGCAACCAGAGAAAGGACAGCTAAACCAGAACAAACTTTGAAAAGAATGGAATCCCCCTGGAAGCATCTGGAAACCATCAGCGCCGCTGCAAGCGAGGATCAGAACGAAGAACATACAACTGCCTGAGCGGACGAAACGGCCAAGAACGGCGAGGAAGCTAAGCTTCGACATGGTCCCCCTTTGTTGCCGCCATGGAGCTGAAAACACCGAGAATGCCCCAAGCAGTATTGGTTGTGTCTGAGTCCTTCAGGTGCCACGGCTTTGTCTTCTCTTGTAGGAGTCAAAACGCAAGAAATGACTTTGAAATGAGGCAAATGTCATGATGTCCGTACAATGTACATACACATACATACACCTGTACACCTGTCCGTTTGAACAAAAGAGACAGGCACAGGTGGGCACACACACAGTGGTATCCTGCACATACACCTCCGCTTCATTGAGTGAACTCAAAAAGAAGGTGACTACCTTGGCGGAAAGTGAAAATTATACTGTCAGAAGCGTAGTGAATCTGCTAAATCTAACAACGATGCAAGTGATGTGGTGCATGTCTCAAGAATGTTGAGAACCACTCAGTTCCCTGCAGCATTCGGGATTGCCATGACAATGGCCAAGGGAAGCACAGACCCATAGTAACCTTCAGCCAATCCAGGCATTGAAACACGACTCGCAAAGAGGTACTGTAAGAGAACTCAAAGATGCCAAGTTCAGTTGATGATGGTATACGATGGTTGATCATGCCAGGCGTGGGTGATCCGTAATCTGACTGCACTTTGCTGGCATTCGACTCATTCCATCCATGTTCAATGCTAACCTCCTGGCCTGACGCATGACATGACGTGTATTGCTTCCAAGTAGCCCCAGATCAGAGTGAATCCCCATTTTCCGCTGACGTAAAATCGCATGGCTCCACAAAGCCAACTTCCTTTGGAAGTGGCCTTGCTAAAAATTAATGCCTGGGCCCTACCGATCCTATCGGAACTTCAGGGGTTGGGCTGTGGCTGGCTTCAACATTTTGATTGCTTGGTCCTCCGTGGCTTGAAGGCCACAACGGCCCAATACAATGCGAATGGTAACCTGCTACTGCTAATGCTCTCTGCTACGTCATGACTGACTGAAGACTTCTCTGAAAAGTGGGCTGAGTCGACTCTGGAGATCTTTGTGGTTTCGGCTACCGCTATGGCTTTAGATGGGCCCAGGCATGTGAAACAATCTGGGCCTCGATCCTATCCGGAGCCACTTGCTGAGTCCGGACGATAACAACTCAACACCCCAGTTGCAGATGCACACAGCAATGAGCTTCAAAGGAGCATAGCTAGACGGAATCATAAGCAGGTCACAGTATGCTGATGCGTTTTTGGTCATGCAAGTAATTAGGTACTTCTACTCTGCTTCACTTCTCTTGTGCGAATAGTGGCAAATGTGGCCACGGTGGTTCGTTTTTGCGATGCTATGAGCGAAACCGCTGTTTCAGGCACCTCCAGTACTCTTCCTCGCTTACCGCTGCTTTGCAGGAACGTAGCTCCTAGTTGTTGAACAGTTGTTAAACAAAATTCAACGAGCAACCAAACTAGTTGCCAAATATCTTGGCTTCAACCAAATCTAATTCTGCAGAACGTCTGGGCAGAGCAGAGCGAGACAACTTCCCAACCGGAAAGTCCAAACAAACATGCGACACGCAGCAAGGACCAAGGGCAACGGCCGCTCCAATCCCGGCCAAAACTGCTTGAAAATGTCCCAAACGAGATGCAAAATAAATGCACGTTTGATGATTTGGTGTTTACCCGGTAGGCACCAACGCAGCCAACAATAGCATACAGGTGCGTCTCTGAATGGTAGAGTAGTTGATGGTTTTTCTCTAGTTCATTCAATTATATATGCACAGTTCATACCTGATACAAGAGTAAGACTGAGAAAAAAAGGAAAAACTATCGCGGTTCTGTTGAAGAAATCGAAAATTGAGCTCTACTATGAGTCTGAATTTCATACAAGGACATGGTCAGAGCTGGAGAAAATGAAGGATGATTCGGAGGAGTAATGTCGGCTGCCAACGCTCTGGCTAGGCTCCAATATCAGGGAACTGACTACTAGTAACTATTCAAATTACTTCAAAGGGATTTTGCTTGGTTCGGACATACTGAAATCGTTCATCTTGCCAAATGCCTGGACTGTTCTCAAGACTGAGGTGCCAACTTGACGCAAGTCCTGGCAAGTACTGAGTGTCCTTTTCATCTACCAATGGATGCATGCGGATGTATGCAATCTAGCCATCTTTATTTGATTGACTCAAACAAGATCATTGTTTGGCATGTGAGACGGTCAGACCACGCATGCATAACCTGCGATTGTCTATACATATGTACCAACATGTGCATCCTTGCAGACCTCAAGGCCATACGGACGAGATTGTGATGTGCACATCTACTGATTATGGCCGAGATTCTGCATGGCTGCATCGCACAAATATATGTATATATGCAATATATATATATATATATACATACATATATGTAATTCAAAGTGGGTATGGATCTGTATGGATAGCATTTTGGTCTGGAGCGGGATGAGAATCGACTGTGCGCTGTAGCCCCAATCCAAACTAGAAATTTGGAGCTCTGCTGGACTGTGCTGTGTTTCGTTGCAAGGCGTTTGGTTGCATAACATGCTGTCCATGGAGCCACGCAATTTGACATGCATAGAAATATTTTTGTTCACTATTTTTGGGGGGATTGTAGTTCGCGGACAAAGGGAACTAGGACTCTGCCTGCACCGGAGGGTGTTGGATTGGTGAAAATGTGCGGCGATGGCCCAGGCATGTTAAGAGATGACGCGTCACGCGATGTCACGGCCAAGACATGTTGATAGGTGATATCTGTGTGGGTTTGCAGGTTATGTTGCATGGTCATGGTCATAAACCCTCGTTTAAACCCCTGTATGGCCAACATACAACAGAGCTCAAAGGAACCAATTTACACGAATATACACGCACTGCGTACACAAGCGTAAACGTCAACATGAGTTGACACGACCTTGCGTGTACCATGCGCACGGCAATAGAGGAATGGGAAGGTTGCAGGCTCAAAGCAAAGGGCTGGCCCTAGAGAAAATGGTGATGTTGTGCTGGTCGGCATTGAATTCGATGCCAAAAAGTGTGGTGTTTGAGACTTACTTGTTTACCTCTTCACATCTCTTCACCTTGATTGTCAGAATTCAGGTGCATAACACACCATCTGACCGTAGCTCATTGCTTGATCTCTGCTTGTACGGGTACCGTGATGTCCGATGATGTACGAGATATGTGTAGCTTCGGAGTGCTGTGAGGCGCTTTCCGAAGTTGAAACTCAGCCCATCATCGCCTTGCTGAGTTTGTCGGACATTCTCTGCAGTTCCCCTTGAAGCAGTAACTGCCTCAACAAGGCTCAGATTGAAAACAAAGGTTGGTGACCCGAACAGATTGGAAACTTCAAGGGAAACTTGATGTCATTTGATGCTCTTTAATGCTACTTGATGCCACTTGATGCGACTAGGACCCTGACGTCTCCTTCCAGTCCCCCTTTCCGTCTAGGGAAGCCATTTCTGCTGCCAATGTGTCAACCGGTTCTCCCTGATTTAGCCCCTGCTTAACTTGTGATGCTTTTCAACAATCTCAGAGCTTCCTGAAGCACCATCTGCAATATGGCGGTTGTGCATATTAAGTTGTCAGTGGCTACAACATCTAAGTCCCTGCGGAAGTTGCTGAATTCGTCAAAGGTTTTAGCCAGTACGGCACCGGAAGAGTTCAAGGTGCAAAGCTCTCGCAAATCACAGTGGTCGATCACAACTTGCTGGAAATTGCTGTGGAGGATCACCTAACAAGTGCAGGTAGTCACCAATGTATCGGAAGATGTTCCTTGGCTGCACACAATTGTCCGACTTCACCCAAGTTCAAGATCTGTTTCAGCCTGCCTTTGCCAACAAATGATGGACATCAATCTGCCCGCACGGAAGGTACATGGGCGTGAAGTTGATAAGGCAGGGCAGTATGCTTTAGCTTTGTCCAGGAAGAGTCTGTACCGCAGGTCTACTGGTAGTCTAGGAGTACAAGACTATCAATGTTTTTTGTTGTTCGCTTTGTCAACTGTCAGAGAAACGTAACAAGAATAACAAGGATGGGTGACAAACTAAAAGAACAGCGAAATATGAAAAGGTGAACAGCGTATTTCGGTGTATTTTGGTGCTCAACTCGCCTCTTGGGGACGTGTGCAGGCGTGGGTAGCGCGACTGACGTCTTGTTTGAAAACTTCTGATCGTCTCGTCCTGTTTCTCGGCAACGCTTTCTAAGTATTGCTGTTTGCGGGTGCAAAGTGGGCGGTTGCTAGCGTTTGTGCGTCAAGTACAGCCCGTTGTAGAGGAAAAAGGCAACTAGGTTTGGAGGGGCAAAACCACTAAATCTATGCCGGGGACATCAGTGCAGGGGTTGCCTGGCCAACAAAAGTTCTTCATATCTGCAGGTCTTTGTGTATTTTTTAATATGAAATTACCCTTGATGACGACCGGGTATCTCTCTTTTGATTTAGTATCCATGGATTGTTTGCAATATGCATGTCTGTTTCTCTCCGTCTATAGATCTGGCTGGCCCTTCTCTATCTGTCCATCAGTTTATCGAGCTATCTGTCTGTCTATATGTGGAAGATTGTGGAAGTGTAAATGTCTTAAAGAATTAGTGTATTAGTGTCCATGAAATTTGATTTCAGGGCAAAGCTGTCCGCACATGCGGATAACTGATGTATGTGTATATCTTAGATGTGAATGTATGCATTTAAACTCATATACGTACGCTCAAAGACAAGCACACACATTTAAGCATTATGCTGTATGTTTTCATTCCGGTGCAATAGATTCTGATAGAGTGCTGTCGATGTTCCATCAATTTAGTCTGTCACCAGTCTATCTACATCAACAGCTTATCTACGTCACCAGTCTGTCTGCACAGGTGTGCATGTGTTTATGGTCGTTGCCAACACTCTTCGTTCTAGTTTACTGATGGGTTTGCTTGACCTTCTTTACATAGGCCGCTCAAAATGATCAAAAAAACAACATATTTGTCAAACAATATCTGCTATCCCTCTTTCTCGTTCTCCTTCGGTTTCTCTTTTTCTCTTTTTTTCTCTCTCTCTCTCTCTCTATCTCTCTCTCTCTCTCTCTTTTCTTCTCGTTTCTCTTTCTCTTGCTATCTTCATCTCTCCCTCTCTCTCTTTCTGTATCTACTCATCCATCCAGGCATCCATCTGGGTACCTTCTTCATCTATCTTCTAGGGACTCTACAAAAACACAGTCAAAAAAATCCCGTGGTCCGGGTAGGCCAGCCAATTTGGTCAATAAATGATATCCTATTTGCTTAGTGGTCAATAAATGATATCCTAATTGCTTAGTTCCTTAGTGTTTCCTACTAATGGATATGTTCCCTGTGTCCTGTGTCGGTTTCTACAACTACCGCATCTACCCCAATAACTTGAGCTCGGTCACCATGAGTAGCTCCGCAGCAGCTGATCCCGAGATTCCCGAGAAAGTTTCTGGCGCAGGGACAGTTTCTGTGGAAAATGTTTCTCTTAGAGTCGAGAAATGCGACTCGAGAGAGCCCCTGGCGCCTCGAAGGAATGTCGAACTGCCCTGGCACCAGTGTGTGAACCCGACAATTGAAACTGCAAACTTTCCAATGGCAAACCAAGACAAATCCTGGGGAGACTTTCAAGGATTCACTCAGCCATTATCTATCTCAGTAGCCAAAAACATGCCCAAAACTATGTTCTCCCAAGCCAGACCGGACCCTCTGGCACTCGGAGACAAGGGCGCTCAAGCCAGGCATTTGCAAAGCCATGCGACCCCAAGAGCAGCAAAAGGCTAGCTTTGTGGGAACCCACCCTGATGCACCTGAGTACCTACACCCATCACCCATTTGTCATGAACCAGAATCTGGTTCATGGTGGTTAGCCATGCTTAATCCAAGTTGACTAGCAATGGTTGCCAATGCTTAAGAAAACAATAACATTTAACTACGGAGGATCTCAATCAACAAAGATTTGACTTCTTTGCTATCTGCAGGTGAACAAAAATGCGAAGATTCTTCCCTTGCGGCATCACATGCACAGCACCAACACAGGATGCATGGCACCCTCTCAAGCTCGGTCTCTCTGGTACCTTGGAAAACGCTTGAGAGGACCTGGTACCATGAGAAAATTTCGAAGGCATTTGACGCGCCAATACCTAGTGATGCTTCGATTAGTGTTCATGAACCATCCGTGAGGTGGCATGTCAGTAAACGATGCTTGATATATACAGTTTCAGCTTTGATTGTTCATCAAATCTGTCAGTTAGCCATGACCACACATCAAGTCCATCAGTGAATGCAGTGAATCAACCGTCAACAACCAGAAATAGCTTGTTTACATGCTGATGGCTTATCAACAAATCATCAACCAACAACAAATCATCAACAACCGTTCATAACATGTTGGTTCACCTGATCTATCTGCTGACATATTGGTGGATCAACCATCAATCATCAACCATCAGTCAATTATCAACCATCGAATCGTCAAATCCACCCCTGAGCATTGCCGGTGGCTGCCGGTGCTGCCGGTGCTGCACCCGCGTCTGGTGGCGCAGCTTCAGCTTCAGCCATGAGCCTGGCAGGTCGGAGCTGGTGAATTGCGGCTCCTTTAAGGAATGAAACCATCAAATGGTCAATGGTTGATGATGAATGATGAATAATGGCTTATGGAAACTTCAACCATCAAATGAGTCATCGTCAACCCTCGGTTTAGCCATCATTAACACTCATCAACCTTCAGTTTAGAAATAGAAATCATTAAGCACCAGTTTAGCAAGTATGAAGCATCAGTTTGACACGTAGACATACGGCTTATGATAGTCGTATAAATGTATATAGATGACAGTCGTATGAACAGAAAAGTGATCGTTAAAAAGTTGTCTAAGGTATGTTGATTAAAGTGATTGATGTACCTATGTATCTTTTGTTACATGTATAGTATTGAGCCAGCACATAGAGGTAGTGTTTCAAAATAGTATGCAACTAATTAGAATGTACAGTATTAATCTCCAACAATGCGATTCCAGAAATCGGTACAAATATAATATGGCCTTGCAAATAGAACATTTCTATCACATTCACAACAAAAATCATTGGTTGATATGTCAAAAGATCTTATTTTTTCCAAAACATGTTAGTTGTTTTTTTCCAATAACCGACATCTCATCAAACTGTATTGTACCTGTCAACTGCGACTGCGACCTGATCCGCCTGGCAAATAGAATCTAGACTCCTCATTCTATCTGCTGGCTCAATGCTGTACATGGATTGAATCGTGAATTTATCAATAATGAAGTTCCTATAAGTGAAAAATGCATGTTACACGAAATCGATAAGATTGATTGCAATTGATTGACTGAGCTGTATAAGTATGAATGTGTCATTGATTGAATGATCAATAAATGTGTAATATGTATATATATATACACTTCTACCAACGAGTATGTATATATAATATATCACAATAGCCCACGCACGAGCAAGTACAATCCCCCTGCAAAAAACTGCCTTGGATTTTGACAACTGCTTCATGGTGTCAATGTTTCCCAGATCTGTTCCAGAAGTTTCCAGAAGTGCGCCTTCAACGATAGAGTTTTAATGTTGCAAGGAGGTCTCCTACCGTCCATCTTGAGCTCAAAGAATGGCGGACGCATATCGTGGCTGCAGAGGAGCTCTTAAGAAGGAGGGGCCCTCTGAACTTCCGGAAGTTTCCAGGCTCTCTGCAGAGGCACCATAGTGTGCACATGGGGTATGGTCCCTTTTTCCATAGGATTCCATAAGTACCCAATCCTGATTGAAAATGATCGCTATCGGCCTGAAAGTAGCATAAGTTGTGGACCCGTTTCTGAACTTGCTGTTTCCTGCGCCAAGGCTCACCGCTTGCGCCTCTATCATGCGTCCATGAAAACTAATGGCATAAATCCGTGTGCGTGTGTGTGTTCATCCATCTGGACTTACCCCATTTAAATTTGTCTAATTGTGTCTTTGTATGTCTCGTTTGATGCTGTCCTTTTCAACCCCCATCCAATCTAATTCAGTCCAATCTAGTCCCATCTAGCGGAACCCAATTACCCAAAATCCAGTTCAAAGCAAGCCAAGTCCAGATCTATTTCGTCTGATCTACATATATCCATCACTTGAGAGCCGGCGGGGTGAACGAAAGCTGCTGGGGCGGAAAGGTATGATGGAAAAGAGAAGGCAGGAAGAGGCAGATGAAGTTGTGAAGTGGTGAGTGGTAAGGGGGTCGCGAAGACATGCGGCTGTAAGAAAGATCCCAGGCAAACAAATCTTTTTTCCTTGGGAGTGCGCTCAAAGCAGTGTAGCGGGGCAATGCGAAACCCGAAAAATCTGTGTGCTTTGAATGGTTCTCAACCAATGGGAATCGAGCCCAGGCTGTTCAAAGGAGGGGGTGCGTGAGATTCACGTTGTTCGCCCGCTGACTGTTCCCCCGAACCCCCAAGAAGTAAGAACTAGCTAACGCTACCCAAACTCGAGCTGCTGGAAGCAGCTTTCGTGATATAAACCCATCATACATGCATCTCAGATCATTCCCAATGATATGTCAATCCAAATCAGGTGAACCCAAGGTCCAATTTTTCAATGTGGGAAAGAGGGACCTCCAAGAATCTGACAGCACCAAATGTGGGTTTACAGGAGCCAAGTCGTTGGCTGGACATTGGCTGGACAACCATTGGTCAGCACTGACAATCGATGCGCAGGTCTTGTGACATCGGCAACTCACTGGCCTTCGACTGCTGCAATTCTTTCTTCCGACGGGTGCGAGGTGAAACACGCGTTTAAACCATCTCAGGCGGGACATCATCGTATATGCTGGAACAAAGAATTGGGTCAAGTTGACGAGGCCAAGCCATTGGACTGATCGGACTGCTTGTACTTCATCAGTTCCTTCTTAGGTTTTGCAGTTCCAGCTCTCACTCTGCTCGGGATTCCTTGCCAAGCTCCTGGCAGTGCAACACCGCCACAACCTCTCCGATAAGTTGCACAGCAGCGTGCCCTTTGTGCATACTCAGCTTTACAGTTACTCATTTATATAGGCACCATTTAGCAACAGAATTGCATCGCAACGAGAGGTCGACTGCAGAGACGTTACCATCTCCTGCTTCTCTGTATATGCTGCCCGAACCTGCCGGAGGCACAGCGAGTACGTGGCACAGGAATCTGCCTGTACTAAACATCTTTAGTGAGTCTTATATAAACATAGTTGCATATAGTAACATAGTATCTATGACTATTTGTGTATAGTATGTTTATAGCGTGTTGTTTGCGCACAGTGTTTCATAGCGTGCTTGCATTTCATAGTGTATTGTATGTGATCTTTTATGTTGGTGATGGTTGCGGGGTGCTCAATTGTTTGGGGGCAGATCTGCGGGTCAAGCAAACCTTGTACTTGCGGTATGTTGGGCATCGGAACCACACTGGCTATGGTGTTTGCGCCCTCTGGGTCAGCTGACAAGTCTGGCAAGAACCACATTGCTGGTGGCGGGGGCGATACATGGTTGTGTTTCAAGACATATGGCAATGGATCAAAAAATGGGTATCACATGTGCGCCCAGGGTAATTAGTTGGTATCTTCAGCCTGCCAGGCTATTTCAACTGGCTTCAGTATCTCAATTACCTAAGAACATTCCAAAATAGTATTCACTTGTTCATGTTCAATTCAACAGTTCAAAGTGTCAAAGTCTTTCAATACAGTTGTTTGCAGAAATTCTAGTGCAGTAGAATCATGTAGAATCTACAAAGCTAAAAAATTAGATGTGATACTGATAGTGTTCAAACTAGTCTTCAATGCACACAGACATGTTAGAGTTAGAAGCATCACGTTCAGACGCCCAAGTTTCTTTCTGCCAATAACAATGGCATCTGCTTTTAGACACATCTCACGTCAGCTTGAATTCCGTACCTGTTGCACGGGGATGGGCGGACAGCTATACGCAAAGGAACATCTGCGACTGGAACGCTTCTTGCAGGAGTCAAAACTGAAGTTTGAAGCGCAAAGAATCGGATGCGCAGTGTATGCCGGAGATTTTGGATTGTCAAATTCTTGCAAATGCAAAAAAAAAGTAAAATTCGTCCGAATTGGAATTCACTGTGCCCTGAATCCTGTAGCACCACGCACCATCCGTATCCCTTGAGCAGCTCCAGTGGCCTTCATCGTGCTACCACCAAATTCAAGGCCGTGCAAGGTCCGACAAGCACTTTCTGCCAGCCCCTGGGCTTCACATTTTTGTGCGATGGGATGCCCACAACTCCTCCCTCCAAGCTGTGCTCTTCGTATACTTGGAATGTGGCTATCTACGTTGAGAATCATACATACACGCGTGTGTGTGTGTGTGTGTGTGCGTTATACACCCATAGTATCTCATAGTATGTATTTAATATATTGTAAAATATAATATCTATGTATATATAATATATAATATATATTTGTATATATAATATGATATATTTAATATATAATATATATAATATAATATATAATACATAATATATATATTATAAATAATATGTGTAGATGCACATAATATAGATGGAGATAGAAATGTGGAAGTCTAGATATAGCATTATATATTTCAGATATGTTCTTTGCAACCATGTCTTCACAAAGTTCTCTGGCCAAGCTGCTGGATTTTGCAGCTGCATAACAAATACACCAGCCTGGCAGTTCAAACACGTGCCAGCTTCGTTGAACCGGGACCAGGGCAAATGTCGAAACGTCCGAGCAACCTTTGTGCTGTGGCATCTAATCTGCATACAGCCGTAGGTACAAAAGAGCTGAACAGCTGTACCTCTGATTCAACATGGACAGAGTAGTCTGTGGGACGTTGCACTCTATGCGTTCAGCTCTCCGTTTTGCGGCGGCTGGGTCTTGACTCATGCGGATCCCTCTATCCCTGCCCGGCCTTTCCAGGTACTTCCCAGGCCTTCTGCACTGGGTCACCACCCATGTCTTTGTTGAAGTCCTAGCTGAATCTGCTGAAGCTGCTGCAACTGTACAGCTGTGAAGAAAATAGAATGCCTTGAACAGCCAGACCCTGCAGTCCGGCAGAGTCTTGAGAGTCGGGTTGAATAGGTCGCACAGGTACTTGCCAGCATTTTTGCCTTTCAGCTGCCAACCGACATCTCCGCATGTTGCAGTAGAACTGAGGCCCAAGCCTTTGCTGCTGAGATCTGGAAGACTACTTATTTCCAACAGTGACCTCAGCCAACAGCATAGCCATCCACCCTTCCAACTAAACAAGTGTGGATAGGAGCTAGGAAGCTACCAGTTGTTCTCGGTTTCCAACGAGACGTTGCCATCGTCCTTTTCTGCACCCTGGGAACGTGCCGAAAAGGACCCAGAACAGGCACACCTCTTGGTGTCACGTTGAGGCCGCACCTGAGCCACCACGACTCTGCGTGGCTGCGCCTGACTTTCTTGGCCTTTCCTCAGAGCAGAGCTGACACGTTTTCAGAAATGTTCAAGTCAAAAATCATAGGTATACTCTTTATATGTCTCTAAATCTAAAATATGTAAGAGGTATTAAGAGGTTACCCTTTTAAGTTTACTCTTCACTTGTTTGACCTCCAAACTCCAAACTTAATCTGAGGCTTGAACTCGCCGGATCTCGAATCTGATCGGGATCTAGATCCAGAGTCCGATCGGCGGGCCCTGCAGCTTTTGGGGCTGTCCAAGGCTACCCAGATTTGCTGAAAAATGGAGGTGGCCCCAACCATTCCCCAAATGCTCATATCTTGTGGGGAAACGACTATCATCGCTATTTTTTGGGCAACCATCATCTATGAACACCTGCATTTTGCAGCACAGGGAGGTGCCTCCCTCGACCTCCTTCATGGCCCTCTGGATCTGCACCTGAAAACTGACAAGCCGCTGAATGTGGCTTCGCTTCACTGAGAGCATGTCCCACCTACAATATCCCCTTCTGGCGCAGCACGATCTCCGTCACCATCCTGTAACACGACCGTGCTGATGACGGGCAACGCAAAGAAGCTCCTCAACCCTGCACTGATAGGTGGTTTTGGGAGGACTCAACTGAAGTTCATGGAATTGAATAAGGTTTGAATGGTTCAATTTGCGCACAATCCCACTAGACACAATATACACAATGATCTTTGCAGCAGTCAAGACTGTCTTGAGTTGCTTGCCGGCTCTGGATGTTTTGCACTATATTTCTGTATTGTGCTATATTCAACTTATTGTTCTATCAGAGCCTTGTTGGTACCACAATGTTCACGTTCCTATCTATGTAATGGTCTTCACAGCCTGCAAAAAAGGATGTCAAAACTGTTTCAATTCATGCTGGCCTGCATTTGCTGCGACCGTGGAGAGTAGCTGTCCTAGCCGGGATTTTCATCCCACCGAATGACATTTGCAACACAATCTCAACAAAATGTGAGGTGCACCAATCTGGACTCACTGCGATACTTTGCAATATGAGGCCATCTTGGATGACATCCAAACGGGCAAAACAATTTCTTCAAGTGTGCATTCAGCGTGATCTCCTTGCATCTCCTTCATAAACTCCTTAAAAATCCACACTAAAACATCATATCAAAACATCCTTTCAAAACTTGTATCTCCTTCATACCTTCAAACATCCACTGTTTACCTCCGTGTTTTGGGTGTGAATTCTGCACCAGAAATGGATGGCCGGTCCGCTGATCTGCTGCGCCACGACCTGTGAAAATCCGACGACGCATCGCAGCAAGGCGCCCAGTTGCGCGGCGATAAGGCTATGGGATGCTATGGGCCTACTCCTGGATCGATCATCTTCGGAGGAGCCATGTTGCCTGGCGTGATTCACAGCCTGATCTCTTACGTCTTCCCGCATCTTCGAGTCTCAAGTTTTTTCGGTCAACGATATGATCCTCATGATGGAGGAGAACAACTATGGCAATGTGATGCAAAAACACTGTCACCAACATGCTGCTGTAGCCTCTGTCTCCAGCTGGGACTGGCCTGACCGCCAAACCGATGATGTCAGGTTGTGAAACATGTGTGGCTTCTGCAAGAGCATTGCAAAACTCGAAGGCGAAGTCAATATAACTCAAGAGATTTGGAATTTGCCATAACATATAGCTGATACAACCTAATATAATAAAACTTCATATAGACTAATATAACTCAAGAGTCATGTAGCTCAATTTGGTTACATTCCAACGATGCCTACTACTCTCACATTTGTCCAGCCAGCAAATTGATTGCAAATCGAGTTGTTTGCCTCCCGGTTGGACTCCTTCAGTCGAATGCCCTGAGGAACGTGGACACCAAAACCGTGAAGTGACCCTGGATGAACATGGATTCTTGCGAATAAACCAATCTGTTCAAATGCTCACATGTTTGATCGTTCTAATACGATCATCAAGCATCACAAACCAAAAATATCCAAAAGTCATAAGTTTCCATTAATCGCGCTTGTTGAACATTGTCAACCGTCATGGTCAACCCTCATTGACCATCATTGCCGAGCACCATCAACATCCATCAGCCATCATCAGCCAGGGTGAGGTCTCTGACCTGACTCTTCAGCCTTTCTCTGGCTGTCCGAAGCTTGAACATAGCAACCTGAGCCCCACGGTACCCAGCCTGGAGATCTGAGGTGCTTCGGATTTTTTTTGGAAATCTGAGGAATCCTGAGAAAAAAACACATTAGAATTATTGAATAATTAGAAATCCTAAGAAACATAGAATTAACTTGTTCTTTTCAAGTTGGTATTCTTTTCATCTCGGTGAATGTTCTAGTTCATGAAGGCAGGTGTCTGAGCCCCCTGCGGCGCTGGCATTGAGAGGCCTTGGAGCAACATTGGTCCATCATCGTCCGTCGAGAACTGAAAACCGATCCCACCTGCCATCATTCGTGGGCTTGATCTGCAAATCTGGACAACCTTCAAGAACCGCTGCCTGGGCAGCAACGATTGCTGCTGCCAGATTGGTGCTGCGTGTTGCCAGGTTGGGATGTACATGGATGTACTGTGTCGAGGGAAAGCGATGCCCAAACAGGTGCCCTTTCCAAAGTCTGTAACTTTCTGCACCTGGACCTCTTCCGGAGCATCTCGGAAGGCCTGAAGGGGCATGGTGCCATGCAACATCTTTGTCCTTGTCCTGAAAACAGCAAGAAACGAGCAACAATATGACAATATGTATATATATATATATATATGCTTAGCGCCCCTTCTGGGGCCTACATTTGACATAATAGCTGATAAATGTTTTAGCCTGTTTGTTAAGTCATCCTACATTATATCAATGTGACCACCTGTGCAGTTTCAGTAGTACTAACAACAGTACTGATAACTTTGATAAATAAAGGGAACACTTTGAAATGTTTGACCGATTTTATTGTTATACAACTAGTGGAGATAAGAGCCCATATTCATGCAAAAGAATGAAAGATTGTTTTACTATGACGTTGGTACTGATGGCAATACTGAGTCATATCTAATGTAGTATTAGGCCTAGTATGTGGAACCTATAGATTGGAGTTGAAAATTGTGTTAAAAAGTTGACTGGAAGCTGACATGTAAGTGCCTTCACTTGAGCGTAGTTACAACAAGTGTTTCCAGTTAAACTAATTACCTCCCATTTTTTTTGTGGTGAAGTACTAATACTAGCAGCAATGGTAATAGCAACCATAGAAGCAGTGCTAATAGCAAAAGTACCAGTGATAGTAATACTATATAATTAGCAAATATGGTTTGAGTGAAAAGATGCCCTGTGTATATGATGAGCAATGGGCATGTTGACTGTTAACTGTAATAATAATTGTATTAATGAAACGCATTGTGCTCTATTGTCTTGAAGAACCTATGAAATGAGCACATAGTACTTTGGAAAGTATTTAGTTGAAATGTAATAGGAATGCATATTCTAGTAATATTGCTAACAGCTGTGATAGTATTCAGAGTAATAACGATGTCAATTACATTACAAATAATTTATTGAAGATTCTTCAGATCATATTCACAATCACCAAAAACAGTAAGGATTGCAGAATTGAATGAGTCACATGAACTTATTGAATCGGTGAATCAAACTAAGGAAATCAAGTAGCAGTAGTGATAGTAGCAAGATGGCAATGCTACTGCGCAAAGGGTGGGTGGTAGAATAAGCCAAATACTTGAATTGAAGTGTAGTTTAGTGAAATGGATCTCAAAAGAAATGTACACATAATTGGCAGTGGCAGCAAAGCCATCAGTGGCAAGGTTGTGCGACATGTTTTACTAGAGTCTAGGGTCTTAAAAAATTATATTGTGATAATATTCTCACAGCTATCAAACATATATAATTAAGCACATTTATACTGTAATGAAAATCAAATATATTGCTTATAGTACTAGAAAAAAAAACATTATGTGAAAAGAAGTGATATGGTAGTTGGACTGTGGAGCAGCCACAGTAGTTTTTCTATTTAAGTTTAAGAGCCAAATTAACAATGAAAAAAACCTAGGAAAAAAAATGGTTTTTGATCAAAAACCAAAAAACCCTCGAGAAAACCAAAAAACCAAAAAACCATCTTTTGAAACAGAAAAGATGGTTTCACCAAAAAGTTTTGGTTTTTTGGTTTTCCCTAGGTTTTTTTGGTTTTTTTTGGTTTCCTTGAAAGGGTGTTTGGTTTTTGGTTTCAGAAATTCAAAAACCATTTTTCCCTAGGTTTTTTTGGTTTTTTGAATGAAAAACCATCTTTTTCCTAGGTTTTTTTGGGTTTTTGAGCTTCTGAAACCAAAAAACCAAACACCTTTCAAGGAAACCAAAAAAAACCAAAAAAAACCTAGGGAAAACCAAAAAACCAAAACTTTTTGGTGAAACCATCTTTTCTGTTTCAAAAGATGGTTTTTTGGTTTTTTGGTTTTCTCGAGGTTTTTTTGGTTTTTGATCAAAAACCATCTTTTTTCCTAGGTTTTTTTGGTTTTTTGATCAAAAACCATCTTTTTTCCTAGGTTTTTTTGGTTTTTTGATCAACAACCATCTTTTTTCCTAGGTTTTTTTGGTTTTTTGATCAACAACCATCTTTTTTCCTAGGTTTTTTTTGTTTTTTGGTCAAAAACCATCTTTTTTCCTAGGTTTTTTTGGTTTTTGAGCTTCTGAAACCAAAAAACCAAACACCCTTTCAAGGAAACCAAAAAAAAACAAAAAAACTTAGGGAAAACCAAAAAACCAAAACTTTTTGGTGAAACCATCTTTTCTGTTTCAAAAGATGGTTTTTTGGTTTTTTGGTTTTCTCGAGGTTTTTTTGGTTTTTGATCAAAAACCATGGTTTTTCCCAGGTTGTTTAGGTTTTTGATCAAAAACTATGTTTTTCCAAGG
The DNA here is from genome assembly GCA_009767595.1 of Symbiodinium kawagutii. Taxonomy (NCBI): domain Eukaryota; class Dinophyceae; order Suessiales; family Symbiodiniaceae; genus Symbiodinium; species Symbiodinium kawagutii. The sequence continues at coordinate 99,666 of VSDK01002158.1, read as the reverse complement.
TTTTTTGTGTTTTTTTGTGAAAAATTGTATTTATCCCCAGTTTTTTGTTTTTTTGAATGAAAAACTATCTTGATCCACGGCCAAAATTTAGCCACCAAATAATTTAGTTTCTCTTTATAATGTCTTCAGTTTTAATTTAAAGAACAATCCACTATATGCATTTTCATATGGTTTTTACAGTGTTTTTTTTATTACACTGCTATTATAATCAAATATAGTGATGACAAGTATATTTCAAATTATGTAAAATGTAGGCCTCAGAAGGGGCGCTGACCATATATATATATATATATGTATGCACCAATGCATAAGAATACTGTCATTGCTTGGCTATAAAGTTAACCAGCGCGTTTTTTTCTTAAGAGCTTCATGAGCCTGCACACAACTCTCGTCGAGACTGTTGATCTGGATGAACCTGGGGTGCTGCAAAATGAAAAAATACTAAGCAACCTCATGCGCTTGCAACATGTGGGAGGGAAAAAGCGGCAAACAAATGCACTTACTGTAGAGAAGGCCAAGGAAAAGCAGTACAGAATACAAAATGAAAAACGACCACCCCAACTCTATTGTAGTGCCGCATATCGCATGACACTGAGAAACACAGAACGGCAGTTGCGACACCAAAGGCTTGCTGGGCTTAGTTTCATGCTGCTCAAGCCTTTTCCGGTGCTCTTCTTTTTGATAACGGCTGCCTCTCAAAAAATTGTTGCACGTCAGCAAGTGCAGGACTGATGAAGAATGATTAAACAAAAAATGATGAAAAATGATGATGAATAATGATAAACACTGATGATAAAAACCATGATTAACTTGCCGAACAATGACGATGAACCTTCCCATGAGGATGAATCATCGTCAACCACGCTGCATGATGACTCCTGAACCTTCCCCAGGATTGCCTGGCTTCCGTCTACCCCCTTGACTTCCTTTCCCTCCTCGGTTGGTAGATCCTCAGCATCACACTTGGTGCGGAACCAAGACTCATCATTTTTACCAGCCATTTTGGTGCATGCAATGCTTGGTGTACCAAAATTGTAAAATCCATGGGACAAAATTATGTGGATCATTAGAAAGAATGGTAAGGGAATCTGAATCGGACTCTGTAAAGGATGGCAATTTGGGGAGTCGATTCTCCATCGAATTCTTGCGAAAAACCAACAAATGTACCTTGTGCAGTGGCCGTCTCTGCTTAAAATGCTGCGTAGTACCGGGGGTTACCTAGCAGCTAGGCACTTCTGATGTTTCTGCAGGTGCAGGAGAGAAGCTTTTTTTTGCCTAGCTTGGATTGTTTCTAAAAGCAAGGGCTCTCGCCTGTACAGGAGCCTTCTGTCTGGTCATACTTTGTATGCAGACAAGACTTGCTAACTAAGAGGTGCATAGTGAGAGTAAAGAATTAATACTAAAAAGTTATGAAAAATCTCAAGTCATTCAGCTTCACTCTGACAGGTGCTCCTGAAGTGTGACACAAGTTGGAAATCTATATAACTGTCAAAAGAAGAAAATGAAAGTCATTTGAGTATACTTGAGTCACATGATGTCACATAGCATTGCCTGAATCTGTAAGGCTTCGGTCCTCAAACATTCGCTTCCTTCAAGGCACGCTGAATCAGCCATGCCGCATTCCTGGTGTGACACCTGGAGAGTCATCGAAAACGGGAGCGAAAAACCGCATGCGCATCATGCGCCTGATTCTTTTGTCAACGATGTTCGTGGGGTACAACGCCGGAGCTGCCGGATCTACGTCCTCGGAGACTTCAACTCTGCAGTTGCATCCAGTGGAGCTGGTGGAGCTGTCAACTTGGCCGCAGCGTGCTTCAACATCGGAATGTCTTTGGTGCAAGCCATGCATCAGCCATCACCTCGACTCTTGTGAGGTATGCTCTTTCGGTCAGCCGAACTCCAACAACCTCGTCACGGAACTTGCACGAGCGGAGACTTCATAGCGGTGGGCATCTCTGCTTACACCACAGTGAGAAATCACATTAAGATCAATACATACAACAAGAGAATACCCACAGAAAAAAAAAAAAAAACATTACAATGGAACAAGGCATTGCAAGTTAATGCGAATGTGTGGAGATGATTTCTGTTGAAAGTTCTAGTGCCATAGACTTAGGCGAAGGCATCAATGAAGGCAGCCTGCTCACCTGGCTCCGACATGAACGAAAAGAGACTGCGTCTCACGTCACAAAGCTTCGCTTCGGGTATTTCGAACGTAGCAGGAGGTACTGGGCTTTGGCAAGCCCTCCATTTCGAGCAGTTGAGCGCCTCATTGTGCCGACTCTCAATGTAGGACTCTAAACTGATCGCAAACTGATGGAAATCATCCCACAGATCTACACACTTTCTACACAGCGTGCCCTTTTCAGAAAGTCTGACCCATCGTGCAGCTACGCAATGGTTGGAATTAGAACACGCCTCGTTTGGCAAAGTTTGACAAGGTTTCAGGGTCACTTAGTCACTTAGCATGCAAAACGGCAGCTCCCTGATCACTCACTTCATATGTGGATGTGGATGTCTGGCATTTGAAAAAGTTACTTGCTCACCAAGTGCAAACCGTCTTGGGGATTGATCTCACTGGCAACTTGGCGTCGTGGCTCATTGATCTCGTCGCCATTGTGTAACCTGACAATCTCACAGTCAGAACTTTGCTCAAAATATGCAGAACTTGCAAATCAGAAAGGGCTGTACCGATTGTACAACTCTGTTACCAACACGGAATTCAAAGCAGATTCAACCTCCGTCTACAAGCAGCAAATTCCTTGATGTTTGTGACGCATTGTCGATAGAATTGGCAAGGGAAGTGGGAAATCTACGAAAAAAAACTGATGGATTTGAGAGAACGCAGAGCAAGTACTGTACCAGTGCATGTGCTGCCCAAGAGGCATTCTTCATGCTGGACGTTGGAAGGGCCGCAGTGGCAAGCTGTACAAAAGTCACCTTGTGACTCCACGGGGGATGTCCTATTGAATGTGAAATGTGATGAAACAAGTACAGTCCCTGTCTTATGTGGTCCAAACACGTTTAAGTTGACATTCGATGTTCAAATCTAAGCTGCTTGCGACTGAAGAACCATTCTGCGAAGGCCACATAACCTTGACCAAACCAAACTGTTGAACATATCAAATATCTGATGGGTCATGAGACTGACTTTCTGAAGAACCGTAATGCTCGACATAAAAACAGAGTCTCCCTGAGTCTCCCTGATCCACTTGGCACTCTTGCACTTGCTCGACAAGCAACGGATGTAATGAGTGTTGCGCCTAGAGGCTGCATCTACTGGCCGAGACCACATCGCCTTCCAGGAAATGAAATGGTGTTGATGTAAAATATGTCAATACACATATGCACATGTATACAAATGCAAATATCATCAAATATCTATATCTGTTTTATATCTATTGTATGTGAAAATGATGCCGATGTGTTGCAAATCAAACTTGCTGCTCACCTTGCAGCCAGGATCCAAAGACCCAGAAAGACTCATCTGCTGTATCACCTTGAAGGCACGGCTCAATGGAAGGTCGACCTCGCACGCTGAAGATGTGCTGATGGCAGGGGAATCTCTGGGATGAGGCACGGACGGAGAAACTCACCAAGTAGGAGTGGCCTCCTGTCCGTACATGAGACCGACCTCTCTTTACCACCAAATCGTTTCCAACCTGCCGGGTCACCGAGAGTTACCACCCAAGGGTAGCAAGACGTAACAAGTACAGCTTGTTTCCGGCCTCTCTTGCCAAAGCTTGGAAATCCTCAGTGCTTGGTCTGAGTTTGTCGTGGCAGTTCTCGGTTTGTGGTGACACCCAAATCCGAATCTTCCAAGGCACAAAGGTCTTGGCTTTGGAGATCATGGACTCCTGGTGCCATCGCCCATGAAAATCGGATCCTTCAAAAGCATCCATTGCAGTCTCCTCTTTCCAGGCACCGTGATCGTCCAGTCTGGCATGCAACCTTGCGCAAAACAGCAGTGTTGGCAGGTCTATCAAAGGTGTAGCAACTGAAGATTCTGAAGCTTGTGCCTTTCATTGGCTTCTTCACAGGCTTCTCTGATCTTGATAGCCTGGTCAAACCAGACTCCAGACCCCCCCAAAGCCAATGCTGCAGGGTGACCTGATCAGTCGGCAGCTGTTGGAAAACCAGAGGAAGTTGATCCTGTGCAGAGGCCAAGCATGGCCAAGCATGGCTCACATGCAACACTGCGTTGTTGTGGCCGCACAGGGCATGGAGCCACTGAAGCCATCCCATCTTCTGTCCTTGATCTGCTGAATGATCTGCCTTTGCAGCTTGCTTAAGGTGCACTTGGAACCAATGGCAGCACCCACCACCAGCGCACCTTGCACAGGTCGGGTCTGTCGTATTTTCGCTAGCAGCCATTCATCTCTACAGTTGAATCCAAAGCCATTGCTGTATCCAACACCCCGTCAATGGTACTTTAATTTGGGACAGGCTGGTAGATGGCATGCAGCATGCATGCACCTGTTTCTTCTTCGTGATGTTCTGATGTCCTCTTCCAAAACTACCTCTCTTGTCATGCAATACTTCGGGTTCTTCTCATGGACACCCCTTAAAGGTTTCTTGTTTCTTTGATGTTCGACCTATTTCAATTTCCCAAGTTACGGTTCTATCTTGTTCTTGTTGTTGTTGTTGTTGTTGTTGTTGTTGTTGCTGTTGTTGTTGTTGTTGCTGTTGCTGTTGTTGTTGCTGTTGCTGTTGCTGTTGCTGTTGTTGTTGGTCCCATACTTGACCATAGCCACTGGCCAAATTGCTTACCTCGATAAAACGCTGAGGAATAGAAGCTCGAAACAAATGGGGCAACATCGGCGGAAGGTGTAGGGTCCATGTGACGTAAGTTGTAACCTAGTGTTGGAACAGATTTTGACCCGTCATTATCACCTATCAGCAACCCACCCACGAGAGACCATATGAGACCATAATCAACCATCAATGAAGCTTCAGTTCACCGTCAGTTAACCATCATCACCGGGTTGCTGAACGCTTATTCTCAAGCATAGATCAGCCATTTTGCGTTTGAGGCAGACCTTTGGCAACTCACTTGACGCAAAGTGCTCAACATCGACCCGTGGAGTCAACTGGTGTGTCAGATGAGGCTAGACTTACGAAGGCAGAATGATGACATGAAGCACCCCAAAATGGATGGTAAAAAATTACCATTGGATGATTTGAGGGGGGCTATTTTGAGAAACCACTACTTGAAACCTTCCACGTTGACACACTTGACCCTGCCCTTCAGTTGTCAAGGCACCTCTTCCGGCAGCACAAAGGACAGCTGGTGCTCCCACAGGACACGTACAGAATACGAGGCCGCCAAGCATCACCAAACCAGCACCAGCAGCAGTAGGCCACAGCACTTCCCTGGGACAAAGCTTATCGATTTACATATCTTCACAAGTCTTCACAAGTCTTCACAGCTCACAAGTGTCAGCTTGTCAGTGTCCTCCGGTCAGTCTCAGCAGCTGTTTCGCTCAGAGTCACCACCTTAGTAACTTGAGGAAGTTGTGGGTGCCCAGATCGACACAGAGCTGTACTTCGACGAGAAACAGCTTGTCGAGTCGTCTCCCTCGCAGCTGCAACCTTTTCTTCAATGTGGTCCAAAGCTTCCTGATGGTAGAAATGCAATGCATAGCCCTATAGCAATGCGATTGAGTGCCACAGCAGCACAACAAGTCCTGATCCTGACCCAACTGTTCAGTCAGGAAGTGCGTGAACTCCACCAAATTGGCTCCAGCTTGTGAAAGTTCCAGAAGTGCCATTCGCTCTCGAGCTGCTTCAGCGGCGTCATCCTCTAAGTCTCCAAGTGACGCAGTTTTGCTCAAGATGCATACTTCTAATATATATATATATATTCTATACATATATGTTACATATGTATCTACTATATACTGTACACTTCTACATGATACAAGATGCTGAGCTCACTTTTCGCTGCACCAATCACTGGACCTCCAGTCCTCCTCTGACCACGAAACCAAGCGGCTGTAGCTGCCCATCACTATGGTCCGGTCAGATTCCACACAGGTCAGCACTGGATGCTTGGAGAGCTCAGCGAAGAGCCCACCCTGGACCCGTTGCTACATGAGGCATTTCCTCTTTGTATTGCAGCATACCAAAGATACCAAAGTAATATTGATGGAGCTAGATTCCTTTGCTGGGGTTCAG
>VSDK01002158.1:75965-93468 GCA_009767595.1 Symbiodinium kawagutii | reverse complement strand
CAGCAGGTTTGGATTTATGCTTAGAAACCATCAGTGTGATATCAGTTTTAGTTGTAACACTACATGTACTTGAGATATGAACGAGGTCCTGTGGCCACTTCTGACTTCTTACATTTGCTTGCGTTTGCTGGGTTTATGAATCTGAAATCACCCCTAGCCAGAAAAGCACCTCTGCCGACAGAACTCGAACTTCATCTTGAGCTTTGCAATCTTCCTTTTCAGGATAGAGAAAGTTGGCGAGGTGCTGCAACGATGACGGACACTCTTCCTTCTCTCCCAACCGGGATCCATCGCCAGATGCCCGGGCAGCTTCACTGGGAACGTCGCGGGCGGAGCCAATGGCATCATATCTCAGTCTGAGATGGGCAACCTGCGCAACAGTTCTTTCACTCTTCAACTAAAAAGATCAATTGCCCCTACTCAAATCCCTTGACTCCAAAGTATCCTGGGCATCTGAAGTTTCCCTTTAGCGTTTTGTTCGGAGATGGGCCCAGTGCCTTCCGTTTCAGCTCGATCAGTTGACTCGCTGGTAGAGCTGCCAGCAGTCGCTCCAGGTATCGAAGCTCATTGCCCATCCAGCTGACCTCCTGAGGAGCTGTCAGCGTCTCCGTTCTTAAAAACATGTGTCATATATAGATTGCATAGTCTATACAAGTTCTATGACGTCATATATAGTTGTGCGATACCCTTACTTTGTGATCTGATAGTGTAATTACATAACTTCTTAGCTGCTATGATTAGATGGGTTGTCGTCAGGTTTGGGATTTTTTGTTCCGTTCATTTGGAATTGTTTTTCCGTTTCTGGTCTGGGAACAGCAAATACAATGTGGTGGGGTTGTTATACCTCTTCAGGTGTGTTGGAATTCTTGGTTTCAGGGTTGATGTTACAGTTTCTGGTTTTAAGGTTGAATTCAGGTTTGTGGTTTTGGAGTTGATGGTCTTAGGGTTGCTTTTAGGATTTCTGGTTTTAGGGTTGGGTTTAGGGTTGATGGTTTTAGGGTTGAATTTAGGGTTTATGGTTTTAGTTTTAGGTTGAATTTTAGGGTTTACATTTTTTTGGGTTGATCTTAGGGTTATGATTTTAGGCTTCCTGATTTTAGGATTGACTTAGGTTTTATGGTTTCAGCGTTGTGGTTTTAGGGTTGATTTTCGGATTATGGTTTTAGGGTTCCTGGCTTTAGGATTAATTTAGGTTTTATGATTTCAGCATTATGGTTTTAGTTCGTTTTAGGGATTATGGTTTTAGGGTTGTTGCTAGCTTGGGTTCTGGTTTTAAGGTTGATTGTTGATGGTTTAAGGGTTGATTTTAAGGTTCCAGGTTTTAGGGTTGATTTGACGTTTTCTGATTTTAGGGTTGCTTTTAGGGTTTGTAGTTGTAGGGTTGAGTTTAAGGTTTTTGGTTTTATGGTTCATTTTATGGTTTTGCGGCTTTAGGGTTGGGTTTAGGGGTTATGCTTTTAGGGTCAAGTTTAAGATTTATGGCCTTTGGTTTTTGGGGGGTTCTTGTCTTAGGATTGGTTTTAGGGATGATTTCTAGTTTCTGGTTTTAGGGTTGGGTTTAGGGTTTCTTTTTTAGGGACTCAAGGCTTGCTTGCCTGCTTGCTCGCTTGCTCGCTTGCTTGCTTGCTGGTTGGCTGGCTGGCTGGCTTGCTTGCTTGCTTGCTTTTTTGTAGAAACGGAAATCCTCCTAAAACAAACAGTGAACAAAAACTTAAAAAGAAACACAGGACCCTGATTCTTGGATTCCATTTTGGAGGAATGTGCACACAGTGCTTAAGAATCTTCTGAAAATACTTGAAGAGCTTCAAACGAAGTCAACTCCTCACACTGAACCGATGCCTCCGGGGAGTATCTTTGTCCCCTTGCACGTGCATCAAAGTATTCTTGCAAACGATGCTGAAGTTGCTCAGCACGCCTGCACCAAAACCCAACAGCACCAGAGCTCATTGCTCCTAACAATCTTCAACTGAAGATGTGGCATTTGTAGCTTAAGTGAGCCCCATTGGGAAAAAAGTAGACCTAACTTCTTCCCAGTGCATCCCCAAGTGCTGCTTTGGTGTGCCTGGGAGCGACCTCTGCTGCACCGCTCGCAATGCTTGCTTCCAATTTCGCAGCAAAGCTCATGGCTGTTTGCTTTACGACTCGAGCTGTGAAAGTGGCATTGAAAAATATCAAAACATATTAAAATATCCAAAAAAACATGTGAATTCAAAATCTGATCAAAGCTGTGAATTCCTGGGAAATCAAAGTGAAATAAAAGTGAGACAAATCTGGGAGAGAAGGCTGAAGAGGGCAAAGAGCTTGAATTTCATTGGAAATCCATGAGGAGTTTCCGTCATAGACAAACAATTGTATCAGTGGAAAGCGAAGCATGGTATGATATCTCTGATACTTATGACAAGTGGTATGTCCATGATATCTGGGCATTGAGCCTTTGCAGTTGGGCATGAACAAGGCGTCCAGAATCGAGTCATTTTGTTGCAAAGCACTCTTCAAAAATCTTCAAAATCAGAAACTCCAAGGTTGAGACTGTATGAAGGACGGGTGTCCTCTCCTCTTGCTTGCCTGTACCCATATTCACAGGCTGCCAAGAAAGCAGTTTAGTAAGACTGAGACAGAGTAGAGGTCTGCTGTCGCTGGAGAAGCCACAGTTTGCAGCTGGATCTTCTCTCATTTTCACTCATTTTTTTCCCGCAGTCATGCTTGGGCTTGGTGGTCCTGCAAGAGATGCAGACAACTTGCGCAAGATGCAGATAAAGACAGCATCAGAGCAGGATGAAGCACACAATGGAGCCCTTGATGCTGTGTGAAGGGACCTTCTGCCATGGAGGGATCCTGTAGCGACCTCAAAGCTTTGACCCAGTGACCGCGACTAAGGAAGTCTACACCCAGACTTTGCTTGAGTACACACAATCTTTGTGAGATGAATACGCACATTCCATCATATTACAATATATTACCTGCTTCCAAGTGCACAAAAACCTGCAAGGTGCAATTTTATCTCAACGATTCTAGCGGTTGGACAGACCAACAAAAGCAGCACAATAGCAGCACTCTCATCTTCCAACACAGCGCCAGGCTCAAAGGCATGAAAAAGACTTGCTTATAGGTGAAGAAATCCATGAAGATCTAGGATACCAATCCATCTATGCAAACTGATGCTTCAGAACCAGCTCAGTCGGAAGGTGAGGGCTCAATGCATAGACTGAAACAGACGACGTCTCGATTGCGTCGTGTCCTGCTTTGCCTAGCGCGGGAAATAATAGCACCTGCCCTCACGCCGCGAAGTCATTCTCCTTCAGGCGCGTTCAAGTGCTTTTTCGACGCGATTTCAAAAACTCGAAATGTTTGCATGCCTCCAGCATGCGCGTGCTCAACTAGCAAACATGCTCAACTAGCAAACATGCTTCCGCTGGACTCGCAGATTTCTTCCAGGTGGTCTTTCCGCAACATCCACTGCCAAGCCAGCTTCTTGGAAATCTTCGGACCCTGCGCTTTAAATACCGGATGACTACTTGAAGTAGACCTCAACCTCTATGGTACTTTTGCATGCGAATACTACAAGTCTAGAGGTTGGAAACCTCTGAAACTCTAGCTCATCCAGAAGCTCTGGCAGCCATCTCAAGAATATGGTTTGGCTGGTTGGATCTGTAGAAAAGGCCAAGAGAGATCTATAGTTGGTTTGAATTTGAAACTGAGATTCAAAACTGCCAGGGCTAAACTGGATTTGATTCTATCCATGGTTTCGCATGCTGAAACATCTCACCACCTGCTGAATTCAAACCAACTGAAACGGTTCAACGACGTTTGACAATACGTACTCTCAGAGTTTGCTGCTCGGACCCGTGGCAAACTCGTTGACCTATGGCCCAATGCCATGTGTCGAAAAGCCCACCTGTGTGTCAAAACAAGTAGATTTGCACCGGACTTTCTGAATGGGTGTGTTTGCCAGAATATGCGCCTGCAGTACGATGTGTATAGTACACCTACACCATATCATATGACATAGATATGACATAGATGTGACATAATGTAGGGTGAAATAATATGCTATAATATGAAATAATGTGAATGATATAATATAATATAATATAATATCATATAATATAAAAAAAAATATATGATACACTATGATATGATACAATGTGATATGATGAAAAATGAAATATGTAATACAATACAATACAATACAATACAATACCATACAATACAATGCAATACAATACAATATCATACAACAAAATATAATATAATATCACAAAACATAATATAATTAAAAACGCAATTTAATATAATATAATATAACATATTATAATATAATATAATACATTATAATATAGTATAAATTAATATAATATAAAAATATGTAATACAATACAATACAATACAATACAATACCATACAATACAATGCAATACAATACAATATCACACAACAAAATATAATATAATATCACAAAACATAATATAATTAAAAACGCAATTTAATATAATATAATATAACATATTATAATATAATATAATACATTATAATATAGTATAATATAATATAATATAATATAATATAATATAATAGAATAGAATAGAACAGAATAGAATAGAATATAATATAATATAATATAATATAATATAATATAACATAAGATCATATAATACAATAGAATAGAATATACTAAAATATAATATAATATAATATAATATAATATAGTATAATATAATGTAATATGATATAATTTGATGTAGTATAATATAATATGCTATAATATAATAATAATTTAATATGATATAACATAATATAATATAATATAATATAGTATAATATAATGTAATATAGTAAAACATAATATAGTAAAACATAATATAATAAAACATAATATGATAAAAGAAAAGATCGTAAAACATAATAGAACATAATAGAAGAATATAGAACATAATATGATATGACATGATATGATATGACATGACATGATATGACATGACATGATATGATATGATATGATGTAACGGTAGACTTTGCGAAGCACAAAATAAGCTGCCCATGAAAGTGCACATTGACGGAATGCGCATGGTCGCTGCACGCTACGTGGAAGCGGTGCACTTCCACGGCTGCCGTCCTTGGCGTAGTCCAGGCCCGCTTGAATTTCCTCCTTGAGGACCGGCATCAACGCCTTGAGACGGCCCTGTTCCTGGTCGCGGTGGGGGGGTGCGGCTGTGGTGTCGTGGTGATATGCTGTGGCAAGATGAGCCTTCATGATCCTGGATGATCCTTGATGATCCTTGCTAATCCTTGCTGCTTTCACCAAGTTCATCCAAGTTTCATATTCATTGAGATCTCCAATTGGATGAACTGTCTCAACACCCTTCTTGCCGAAGGTCACCTAGCGTCACGAAGTTGCACGATGTTCGACAGGGACACAGCCTTCACAGACACAAATGGCAACTCATCTGCAAGGTGCCTTGGAAGCAAAATATGGGAGTTCTGTGACTTTGGACTCCACATAGGCGCACCTTCAGAACCAGGCAAGGAGATTGAGTTCTCCCCTACAGAATCCCGCAAAGGCGGTTGATGTTTGAGAATCAATGTGCATACTAGTGGAAATAGCATGAAATAACTACACTCAAAACACCCGAAATGGTTGCATGTTCTGCATACATGTATGAACGCCTTTCCCCACATGCCAGAATGACGCTGCTTTTAGTCCTACGCAGTCGGGCTGATCTATTGAAATGATCACATTTCTTCATCCCTAGGTTGTTGTATCGGATTCTCTCTGATGAGGCGGTTGTCCAGTTTATTTTGAAACAGCTATGGCAACAACAGGCCAGAATTCATGCTTTGGATTGTGCCCTGGCGTTTGTTTCATCAACTCAACAATCCAGGTTTCTAAGTTTCCTCGCCACCTTTGCTCTGAACTTCTGGGGGTCCGGTATTCTGGTGGTGTTGTTCAGGTCGCAACTTTGACCCTGGCCACGAATTGGCGAACATTCCTCTTGAAGTGAGTTAGCTTGGGGTTGGATGGCGTCTGAGGAGTGAGCAGCCACTGTGGCGAGACATGTCCGACACTTACTTCGGAGGGTCCATGGGTAACAGATAGGGCACTGGTCCAGACTGCTAGGTAGACGATATTCAGACTATATATACTCAGTAGGGATTCGGAAAGTGTGAGCCATTGGGGGTGTTGCGATTGGCAAGATGTGGTCGGTACAAAGCTGGGCAGCTGGAGCGAGGATGTGAGAGTAGGTTTCCTCGTTTTTTTCCCGCAAACCCGCAGAGTCATAGAGTCAAAGAGTAGTGTAGTGGTGAACTACTACCAATGAAAGTATGGGTGATTACGGTAGATTGAAGATGGAAGTGAGGGCCACATCGGAGTCATTTCCAACATCTTTCTTTCATTGCAACACATGTTTTGTCCATCTTAAAAGACTTCCCTGGGAGCGGAAGGGTGGTCAACAGCCAGCTATTCTCCAATCTGAAACTTCGGTTCGGTGCACATTAAACACTGCGGTGACTGCATGAGATGAAGCGTGGAAACAGGTCAGTGGCCACTGCTGGGGCAAATCTTTTTGTTAAAACTGTTGCCTAACAGCTACTGCTTGGGAGCAGCAAGTCTTTTCTGCTGTGAATTTGCTGCTCGTTCAAAGATTGGAAACGTACGTCGCAAAAGGCAGGAAGCTCTCAAAGAACACTCCGACATGTGACATCATGTGACGTAACTCCCCAACCAGCGAAAATGAAGATCGTTGGAACCAGGAGATGAAAGGAATCAGGCAGCAGAGCAACTCTGTGCACCTAACTTTACTCCCAACTCTGTGCTGTCAAAGCAACTCTGTGACTACTTCCCCATTGAGGCCAGCCAGGACAGCCTGCAGAGGTGACTCTGCATCAGTCATGTCCAGCATGCACAAGTCCAAAGTGCAATGAAGGCAGTGCTTCGAAACTGGCCACTTCCATCCACTTCCCAGCGATACTAAGAGATCTAAGAGTTTGCAAAAGTGTACGTACAAATTGTACAGCTTTGTGGTCAATAAGTTGGTCTGTCACCTTGCCAAGTCGAGCTCCCGCATATGCCATGGACAAAGTCGCGCTGCCCTTGCCTCAATTTCCACACTGTCTGACCATGTTTAAGCCTAGTGGTAGATGGTGTATCACTAAAAGCAGAAAGAGTAGTTGTTGATTACATGATACTGGATTTGAATTCGGCTTAATTTGGACTTCTTACTTGGATTTCTTTGGCATGTGAAGACCGAGGGAGGTTTTGAGTTTTCGCTCTGCCAGGTGGCCATTCTTTGCGGCGACGACCACGGTCCCAGCATCCTGCACCTCGAGGCACATAAGGCACTTCTAAAGCCCAAACTTCAAAACACTTCTGACACCCACAGCCCATCACAGCCCATCACAGCCCATCACAGCCCCATTTCGGGTCCATTTCGGGCCCTCATTTGGGTCAAAGTCAGGGAAGGCCACCCTCGGGCAGCACAGCGTGCTCGCGCCTTCTTGTCCAGGTCAGGGATCTTGTCACCCGGAAGGGTCTTGCCCACCTGCGATGCTCAGCTGGGTGGTTTCTCAAGCCAGGACTTGGGAACCCCAAAGTTATGCTTGGTTTATCTTGGTTTATTATCAAAAATAAGTATCAATTGAAGATTTGGGGGTCTCCCATTTTGAGAAGCACCCATATTCCTGTCCCACAAGATCTTCCAAGCCTGGCACTGAGAGAAGAGCGGCAAGATGGTTGTGCCAGCATGGCCTCCTTGGTTAACGAACAAACGGTCGGTAACCGGTCCAAAGTTTTGCATCGCTTGTAGTGGTGCATCACAGAGTTCTGCTGAGGGGCCAATCACGGGCACACTCACATCTGTCATGGGAGCTCCAGTCATCTCGTGCACAAACTTGTCCGCCCGAACCACGTCAAGCGTAGTGATCTCAGTTTCACAACGATGGCTCGGCAAAATACCTGTTCTGATTTGAAGGCTTCAATCGAACATAAGTTTCCAGCTCCCACAATCTTTGCAGGGTCCAGTCCTGGGTAGACATCTTGCAACTGACTGTGCTTAGCTGTACTTGCAACTGGTTCCAACACTCGAGCTGCGTCACTGTTCTTCAACAAGGCACCTTTCTTCTTCCACATTTCGCACATCGCGGGCACCACAGAATTGACGGGATTTACAATGAGCCCAACCACGGCCTGGGCGGCGACTGGAGGAGATTCTGAAAGCTTTCACAGCTCCTCCCCTTGCTTTATCAAGATTGGAGGAAAATACATATGTTTTAATTAATGTACATATCATATTTATATATACACACTACACACATATGTATACGTGTATATATATATAGCTATTATTGTATTTCCGTTCTGATATTGGAGAAAAAGAAGAAACAGAAAATAAATGCAGGGCTGAGTTTTGCAAATCTGCGCCTCTGGGCAAAATTTGGCACAAGCCTCCACGATGTTTTTCGCCTTGGAGGATGGAGAAAAGACTCAGCTATGCTGACGTGGCGGAGCGTCTCTGACGACGAGACGGGATGAGTTTGGAATGAAGTAAACACTCAAAGTGCTAGTCATTGATTGCAATCTGCAGGTTCTTCTCAATCTTGTGATAGATGTACTCAGAATATGTGGTCCCTGCATGACTCCCAGAGAGAACTGAGATGGTGACAATGCCGGCATTAATGTTCAGCAAGTCTTTTCGGTCCTTTGTACACAGACGGATTCCTGACTGAATGAAAAGTGCAACTTCAGATTTCAGCGCTCATTTTAGAAGTGCGAGAGAGAGAGAGAGAGAGGGAGGAAAACAAAAGATGGAAAGAAAGGAATGAAGGAAGGAAGGAAGGAACGAAGGAAGGAAGATGGAAGGAAGAAATGAATCTATAAAGAAATCAAGAAAGAAAGAAAGAAAGAAAGAAAGAAAGACAGAAAGGGAGAAAGGGAGGGAGGGAGGAAGGGAGGGAGGGAGGGATGAAAGAGCTAGAGCTTGAATAGAAGAACGAAATGCTTGTGGGAAAAGGACAAGTCCTACAGTCGTTGATTGTCTGATCCACTTAGTGTACCTGTCAGGGTGTCCTGCCCAGGCTTTCGAGGTACACCAGCAGGAACAAGCACCAAATGGCAACCGGTCAAACACTCACCAGCCTGGCACGAGATCACCCGGCTCACGGCTCAACGGCGACCTGTGGATCTCCTGTGGATCTGCCTGGCCTTCTCAATTGCCTTGTCGTCCTTATCAAATGCATAGCCCTTCACCTACGACACATGCGCATGCGACACATCTGACACATGCGCATCATGCGGCATCTGAAAATCGGTCTTCTCTGTGCTGTGAATTCTCTGCTTTCTCTGCTTGACCTCACATCTTTATCGCGAACGCATTGCGACAATTCAGGAGCGCCTTGCACTTCATGTTCAGGTGCGACAAGTCTGCTGCGACACCTTCTGCTGGAACCATGGCCATAGTCAAGTCCTTACAAGGACTGCACTTTGCAAACACAAAAATAATCTGTTGGTACATGTTGACACCATAAAGATATTGATATATTCAGGCATGGTAGAATCTGTAGCATTTGCAACTGCAAATCAGAAGAAATGGCACCTCTTGCTGAGGCTGTCACATAGACGCAAAGCTCAGAAACCTGGGGTCGAACTTGTTCCCTTTCTCGGGACTGAAACTGTCAAATCTATGTAAATCTTTGCCTTGGGTTAAAAGTTCATCACAAGTGTCAACAATGGGGAATGATTTTTTGATAATTCATCAATAGCAGTATATAATAGATGGTCTTCTGATGTCTTCTGTCAACCAGAAAACATTAAGTTGCTGAGATGCGGACATTTGGGTCCATGGCCATCAGCATGCTTAAAGGTTGACCGATGCCACCCGCACCGCCGACAACACAGACCTGCAATGCCACCATGAGAACCCAAAGCTGTTCGGACGAAGCCGCCAACCGTGGGTACCTCACCATTTTGGAACACCAGTTTTGGAGATGGACCCTCCATGTTGAAGGAAACAAGATGAAACAAGAATGGCACCGCATTGTCCAAGCAAAAAGTACTGACAATGAGTCTTTCTGGGTTCAGCATGAAGCTCTGTCGAAGCCCTGGATTAATTTCGGGCCTTGAAATTTCCTGCCGTTGGCTTAAGCATTGCGATAGGCTGCGCTGGCACACAAAGGAGGCTTGGGCTGTGTTTCAAAAGGGCTGCAGGTTTTTTTGGCTCATCGGAAAGTATAGTTCAGAATCAGAATCGCATTCTGCATTGCACCAACATTCACTGCAAGTCTTTTCTCGAAATCATGGAACCGTCGGCAGCGTTGCTTTAAAATCATTACAAAGAACTTGGCACTGATGCTTGAGACACTCAAAGCTTTGAAAAACGAGACCTGTTAACTTGACATTTGATCCAAACCAGCCGAACAAATCCGAACAGTCCCCTAAAGCATCAGGCTCGCGGGTCCAACGCGCGAGGGAAGGCTCCACAGATTTCACTGTAGCCGAGTTCCCTCTTTGACCCGTCATGCACAGCAGCTTCTCCTCCTAAGGATTGAATTCACGGACCCATGCAGCTCAGCAAAGGAGAAACCGTTTCCTGACAGCTTCGACTCGTCGAAGCATTTGAAGTTTCACATACACCGAATACAATACGATCATATAATGATCATATAAAGTCTATACACAAATTTTGCATGGCATAGTTTTGGATCTTTTCCGACCATCTTTCTGTTTGCAAATGGCCGCCTCCTCGTGCCCAGTGACATGCCCCCTGAGCCAGGATCACAAGGGACAACCCTTGTCAACCGTCATCAACCGTCATCCACGGTCATCCTGTTTGTGTCTTCACGGAGGCATGAAAACTTTTGGATCATCTGAGATGTTCATTTCAAATCATCCCAAAGGCACACTCTGGATCTAGTGAAGAACTTCATTCCACAGCCGCGCAAGTTTCACCAAGGCACACAATTGCAAGTGCTACATCTAATGACAAATATCTTCCGGGACAGATTCGAGGATAGACCTTCTCCTCAGACACCAGCTGTGCTCAGAAATTTCCACATCCGACACCTGGCACTGCCTGGCACTGCCTGGCACTGCCTGGCACCCATTCCTTCACTCCTTCCATCTCCTTCCCCAATGAATTCGAGCGCAAGCGGCGTCATCGCGGGTTCCGAAGGCGCCATTCCAAGTCAGAGCCATATCCAACTCCTGAGGCGCCCAGAGGGCCCCAGTGAAAGATATTGAAAGAACATGTACATGTTGAGACACGGACATAGACGGAACCGATTTACAAGAAAATCAATCTACTTTACAAGAAAGGTAGATTCACAATGATTCACACCGTGCAGTCATCTGTCCAGTCCTTCCGGGTAGGATCGAAAACATCTGGGTCTGAGAAGACGCTTGGATCTCGATTTGCCATTGAGAGTGTGTATTGATTCAAAGTATTCTCTGGCAGCGAGTACTCTCTGCCCTTGAAGTTGATGACCTCAAAATGGAGCTCAAAGTAATGAACCATTGCCTTGAGAGCTTGAAAATCTTGGCAAAGCTTGCAGAAACTCAGGCAGAAGCCCTCGCTTCCTTACTAACATGTGTGCAGCTTGTCACTGGAGGGTCAATACGCAAGGCCTCCTGTTGCAAAACTGCGTTGGGGACATGCTGTTTCTGCGTGATCGCACAGGCATCTGACTTCAGCCTGTCGCCTGACCCTCCAAACTAAACCACTTAGTTACAATCAAACATTGCAACAATGAGTGAGTATTTGAAAGTTTTGCTTTGGGTATTTGTCAAAACTGCAGAATGAGAGTTCTCGACAAAAAACTCTGTCCTTGATGTATGTGACAGGATTGCTCTTGTATGCTTTGATCATGTCCTCGCTGGTGGGATACCTGCCAAGGTCGTTCAGTTTAGCAACCAGTCTGTATCCAATGTATCCAAAGAGGTGATGACTGGCAATGGGTAGCAAGAAAAAAACTCGACTTTCAAGCTGTTCAATCAAGGATCTTCGAAAAGTTGATGAGATGCGCGCTAGCTTCTTCGGGAATTTTGCCTTGCGAAGCTGAATAGTGCTGAATGCTCCAAGCACAGAAAGGAACACAGTATTCCTCTAGATCAAGGCATCGGAAAAGATTGGTATCGAGGTGTATCAAGTATACTATCAAGCAGTATACTTAGGATTGCTATTAGGTATGCTTAAGTATACTTTTCTTCCAGTTGTTTCCCCCTAGCTGTTCACCTATGGCAATCACCGCTGGGCGCTGTCGAAAGCCAACCTCCCAAGTCGGCAAGTCACATTGAAGGAAAGCCCCGACTGTCTCGCAGCAGGCAGATGTTCCTCCAATACCAGCAAAGCCCACGGCAAACCTGAAGCGAAGCTCTGATTGCTGCCAAGCTCTTGCCCGAAACTTAGCTGCCACAATATGGCAGTGGGTCAAAACCATTTGTTTTGCCTATTCTGGCTGGTTATTATCCCCCATAGTTGGTTGGTTGATATTAAATATTGACCCATAGCGACATCTTCGTTGCCAAGCTGCATGATTTCATCGCACAATTTCACCGCTGGTGTCCTGGAGGCACTCCAGAGCATGTCAGTGATAGCTTGGGGGCTTGAAATACAGCCAGACACAAAAGGCATTCAGCGCCAGAAGAACTACAGTATACCTTTTGTGTCAACTGAAGGTGCCAGGTCTCCTTCTATACTTCTCTGGCAACTTGGCGTTCATGTCCATGATGAAGGATTCTAGGCCATGCTTCTCTATCAAGCGGACCTCAGTTTAAAGTCTTAAATACACACACCAAAAGCTCAAGTCAAGTTCAATCCAGCGGATTATGAATTGTACCCTGCCGTTTTTTGAAAAACTGAAGAAAAAACTTCTCTTAGATCCTCCATCCTCCTCCATCCTCCTCCATCCTCCTCCATCCTCCTCCATCCTTCTCCATCCTCCTGCATCCTCCTGCATTCTCCTGCATCCCTACATTTCATCCTCCTGCATTTGTCATCTGAAGCGCTGTATTGACTCGCAAACGTTGCACTCTGCGAAGGAGAAGATTGAAGAGAAATCTGTGGACAAGTCTGGGAAGCACGAAGTACCTATGGCGAGCCAGGTGAGCAGTTTACAGAGGTAGCAGGCATTGATACAGAGACTTGCAGGTGCCAGGTGCCCATCCAGTGTATACTCTGTACGTCTCTGAATGTCTCTGTATGTCTCTGTCTCCAAATCTTTCATGTGCTGAATTTCAATCCGATGGAAAAACTGGGTCACACTGCATGGTCTCGCCATCCGATGATACTCTCCGCATCCGCATGGTCCAGCCAAACTCCAAACATCATGTAGAAAACGCTCTTGACCACCTGATAGTTTCAGCATAGTTGTGCCATATAACTCTGGCGACATTGAATGTAAAGGATATGGATAAATGCGAAGTTGCTAGTCAAAATTAGAGGAAATTCAAAGTTGCCATTGAATCAGTTGAGGTGCTGTCAAGCGCAGCTTGTGGGTATCGTTGAAGTCCTTGGATGAGCAAGGTCGCGACATTTTCTTGATGGTGAGGGTCAAGAATGGCTTTCACCATTGGCATTGCCAAGACCCACAAATGAGAATCCTTGACCTTCAAAAGTCAAACGTCAGCAAACAAACCCTGAGACTTGAGTCAATACCCTGCAGCTGTCAGAACAAGGTTGGGAACCCTGAGAGGTTTGGATGATTGAAGCAGCTTCAAATCCTAAGCTCTCCCTCCATTGCTCCAATGCAATCCCTTCCCCTAGTGTTCATCCTCCCCTGGCTCCCCCGAAAATGTACGGTTCCCTGCTGGTCTGACACCATAGATGGTGGTTTCTCAAAATAGGGGACACCCAAATCATCCTGAAATAAACCATTTATAGTAATAAATCAACCTTTTAGGCTTCCCCATTTTGAGAAACCACCCATGGCCTGTTGCAACTCCAAGCATCGCTCACCTGCGCGCCAGGCCAATCATTTGCGATCAGGGACCGTAACTTCTTCTGACGCTCAGAGTACCAGCTCGCACCTGCGCCAGTGCTACAATGATCACAGGGGTTTTCCATGGGTTTAGAGAGGATAAGAATGGGTAACAATAGGGGAGAACCAACCATAGTAATGGTTACACAATGCTGAGTTTTTACATCGCAACATAGTTTTTCCAGCAAAGAGTCAGCAAATGTATGCAAATGTTGGATGAGAGTGTAGCCATGTAATCCAACAACTTATCGACATCTGCCATTCGTTGAGATCCACCTTTGTCGAGCAAGGTTGAGTGCAAAGCGCTTCGGATATGTGCCCATTCGCTATCAGCACCATCGTTGGACAGGAAAAGCAAGATGTTGGTTGCCTCAGCGCCGGTTCATGATATAAGAAGAAATATATAATACTTCTTAACTTGTTTATAGTGTACTAATTTAATCGTATATATTCTAGTAATTTAGACAATATGTATAATGAGATGCTTTCCTACTGTCTGTCAGTCTACATTTAGTCACGTATACAGAAAATCCCATGGCAAACTAACGGAGAATTCTTTGAATCCGAGGGGCGAAAAGGTCGGGTATACATGCCTGAAATGCAGCCGGCACGCCACTCCCATCACTACTGGAATTCTATCTACCACGAAAAGCACCAGAAGCTTGAGCGAAAGTTAAGAACTTCTGGCACCTGAATGCACGCAAAGGAGGAAGATCGACGCTGGTTGGATTTCATGATGTCGCTGCACTCCTGCAATGTACATCCACTAGTTGCAGATCTGGTCCGCTGAGCTTGTGAAAACTCCACTCCTTTCACTCCACTCCTTGTATTTGACGGACCAAAAGCCCTCACCATGCCAGAAGTGGTCACCCTCCCCGAAGGCCTAACAACAAATGAAGAAGATGAAGAAAATGCCTTTCTAGACCAAGAAAAACAAATAGAAAACAACACGCTGTGCGACGCTGTGCCATTGAAGATCAGAACGATAAAACTCGGACAGGTCAAGTCACAGGTGGGCAACACTTCACCAGATCAAGTTCCTTTGGAAATCAATGCAGCTGTCACTTTGCCTTGAGAGGATACTGTTGTTCAGCTATGTTCAAATCATAAGATGGAAGCCAACGTCTTTGTCCAAGAAAGAATGCTGGCCTTCCACTCCCAAATGAACATTGCAAGTCGACTCCTCTGCACAGGACGGATGAGGACTTGATCTCTTTTTGAAGAGAAAATTCAGGCGCTCCTACTCTGAGCAATGAGAGCAGTCAAGCCGCCAATAACCTTACCCGCTCGATTTGAAGTCTACTACATCAGTGTTATGTCGTGAGTGTGTCAAGTTCTGTTGACGTTAAAGTTTGTCTAGTACATCTTGATGAACACTGTGCAAAAACATGTGAATGCATCTCTCTGACGAAGCAGCATATCGCCACCATGAAGGAGCCAAAATGCAAGGGCGACCACACTCCACAGATCCCATTGCTGAGAAGCATAGCCACTGCCTTGGCTTGGCGGTGTCCCTTGGCTGCATATGTTTGCTTGGCCTGGCGGTGTCCCTGTCATCCCTGTCCTTTCATCCATCTGCCCTCCACGCAAGCTGTGCGCTAAGGAACGGGATCGCCTGAATGCAGTAGCAACCAAGGACAAAGAACGCCATGAAAAACCTGCAGGGCACAGACAGACAATAAAGGGCTCAGCCCAGGGCACCCCCTTTCTGTCCTTTCTGTACAAAGAGGCTGATGATTCCATTTGTACATGCACGCACACGGATGGATGGATGCATTGATGGCATGGATTGATAGATAGGTAGGTTTGCAGGTAGGTATGTAGGTAGGTATGTAGGTAGGTCTGTAGGTATGTAGGTATGTAGGTTGGTAGAAAATACATAGACAGGTTGATAGGTTGATAGATAGATAGACAGACAGACGGACGGACAGACAGACAGACAGATAGACAGATAGATAGATAGATAGATAAATACTGAAGGAAACAAACAGACAAACGGACGGACAGACATACATACAGATCGATCGGTGGACGAACCTGCACTTCAAGCCTACACTTCAAGCTCATAACACTATTTCTGGCAATGTCAGAACTCAAGTCATAGGAAGTGCTCAAATTAATCAGGTCGAACAGACTGCTAAATCAAGGATAGTTTTGACCCTTCAGATGCGTTGAGACAAACCTGACAAATGGGGCCAATGCATAGGCATCTGCGAACTTCGCTAATTCTCAAATGCAAAATCATTGTGTGTTGACCTTCATGAACAGGTGCTCAAGAGAACTTGACTATATTACACACAATTGTCTAAAGATTTGTCCAAATTGTGTACAAATAAGCACTGCACAAAGGCCATTGCATCTGAGACGTTGAGGTCTGCACTGACAAAGACCTCCAATGATGCCCTGGATGCAGCTAATGGGCAAAGTGAGCCACATGCAAATGACCTTGGCACATCATTGCACCTTCAAGATCAGAGTTCGCTCAACAGTTGGCAAGGAAACTGATGGAAAAAGGTCAGACACCAGGCATACCAATTCAAATCACGTGAAACACAAGTTGTTTTGACAGAAAGAAGCCACCACACAGCAATGCTGTGCTGTGTTAAGTACAGCACTGAGATCCAGGTTGCATCTCCCGCGACATTTTGAGGAGCGGCGTAAACAATCTGCAGACCACTGAAGAAACAAAAAGTGTCCCGCATGAGATCACCGTTGAAACAGCAGTGGTCTGCAACAGTGGCCCTTGTGGA
Organism: Symbiodinium kawagutii; assembly: GCA_009767595.1. NCBI lineage: Eukaryota > Dinophyceae > Suessiales > Symbiodiniaceae > Symbiodinium > Symbiodinium kawagutii. The sequence goes on along the minus strand of VSDK01002158.1, from coordinate 76,753 downwards.
CAATTCTTGTTGAAATCGAACGGTTCACTTTCTTGGTACACGCTTTGGATGAGATCCAGTCTCATCCACAATGTGGATTCAAATTTCAAGTGATTCAAGCGTGTTGTAGATATTTACGACATGCCTACTTGGCAAAAATGCCTTGAACATCCTTGATCTTCCCAAAATACCTTCGAAGTGCTAGATGGACTAGCATGTAAAAGTTGACCAAATATTTCTAATCTGATGAGTGTTTTTGAATATGTTTTGCTTTCCCAATATCTCGGATACCACTCGAACCTCCAACAAGTCGCAGGAACATGGTTGTTTCTCAAAACAGGGGTACCCCCAAATCATTTCTTTTTAACCATTTTTAGTAATGAACCAACCATGTTTTGGGTCCCCTATGGCTTGAGAAACCACTACATGGAGGGACACCCGGTGGGAAGTTGCTACGCAGCTGCCTCGCTGATATCGCCCCAACCAGCTGGGGACTTGAGCAAGGAGTCCTTCTCCATGGCCTGAACAGTAAAACAGTCTGAGAAAGAACCATTCATAGCAATTCATGGCCAGTAATATCAACCACTAATAGCATGATATATACATACATATATATATATATATACATATATGATATATGGCTATGGTTCTGAGCTATTAATGGCTATTGATGGTTAATGGCTAGCAAAATAAATAGAGGTTCTGACCATTGAACAACCAATAATAACCACTGATAACGCTCGATAACCATTGATATGTAATCCGCCGACCCCTGCCGACAGCAGGGGGAGCGCGCCGAAGAAGGGTGA
>VSDK01002158.1:31055-47144 GCA_009767595.1 Symbiodinium kawagutii | reverse complement strand
CGATGACGATGAGGATGAGGATGAGGATGATGATGATGATGATGATGATGATGATGATGATGATGATGATGATGATGATGTTAATGAATCGGTGATGATGTTGCTCTGTTCCTCTTGGGATATCGAAAACGTTTCAAATTCAAAATCCTGAGTGTTTGATAATTTGACTTTCAACTTTGCATTTCGCCGTACACATTTTGAACACCTGAGCGTCCAAAACTGTCGCGAGACAAGCAGTTTCTTTTGATGATTTCAACTTGCCAATATGCGTTTCGCCGCAGCACCATGCACATTTTGACGATCATCTTTCAATAACGTCGCAAACCCCTCAGCTTTTTACGATTTTCACTTGCAAATGTGAGTTTCGCCACAGCGAGGTGCAATTTTTACGGATCCATTTCCCTTTCCCAACTGACCTCCGAACCCGTCAGCCTGACGAGCCTACCTTTTGCAGCATCCCGGAGCACAAAACTATTGAAAAACACAGCATGTCGCGCACTTCACACATCTTTGATCTTCACACATCTGCGATCTTCTCACATCTGCGATCTTCTCACATCTGCGATCTTCTCTCTGATCTGACTCACCAACTGACTGCTTCAACTTTCTATAAACCGGACGCTTGACTTCGAAACTTCCTTGGATAATATGCCCTGTAGATGTTTTCCTATATTAGCATAATACGTATATTGTCTGTAGATGCCATATGGGTGTTTCTCAAAATAGGGAACCCCCAAAAATGGTTGGTCTATTAGTATAGATGATTAAGATGGGATGATTTTGGGGTACCCCTATTTTCAAGAAACCACCATATACAAATAATGTGTATTTGGAGATCATATACAGTATACCTTTTTGATCCTTTTTGGGAATGCTGATTGTGGGTGTATGGATATAACTATAACCTTTTGAACTTCACCACTCAGAACCGCTGGAATTCTTTGCTTCCCAACTCAGCTGAGGTATCACCGCATATCAAAACCAGCATTGTGGAAGTCTGAGGCACCAGCACGGAATGTCGACGGGCCTGGCAAGCTTCATTTTCCTTCAGGCGGTGATCTCATGATTGTACTGAGCCAATCCGAGATCTAAGAATAAAGGAAACTATGATACTGGTGGCATTTCTAAAGACCTGGAGAAAACTAGCAGATTGGATCCCACAGTTTCAATATCAGCGATGCGGTCCCTTGCCGTCCCTTGCCGTCCCTTGCCGCCCCTTGCCGTCCCTTGCCGTCCCTTGCCGTCCCTTGCCGTCCCTTGCCTTGAATTGGTCCGTAGAAAGCACCTTCAAAGTCTTCAAAGCACAATGATCTTCTTCTTAGCTTGCCATCAGTGTCCCCAAGTTTCTGTGAAGAAAACGTTCCACCATGGATAGCTTCCGAGATCCTGACTTGAGGGCTCTGTACAGCAGGACACCTTTGGGTCGCGCAAACACGAGGAAGAAATCAGGTGCGCAGATCCAAGGTCCTGACAACCTCCAAGATGTGATGGGTGTGGAAGGTGCCGGCCTCGGCAAACGCGAATGCAAAAGATGCAAAAACTCACCACTTCATGTGGTCCCTGGCCTTGCACAAACTGGCATAGCTACTGGGCAGAAAGCTGGAATCGGCCTTGGTGTGCGACATGTTCCACTCATTATCATATGAATATATATATATATATACTATATATACATATGTATTATATATATAAATTTAAATATATTTACATATGTATATATTATATGTATTATATATATATATGTATACATTTTTGCATACATTATGTACGAATCATGTTCTCAAATTGTTTCACATCAATGGCTGAGAGACGCCAGAGATCCTCTCGGAGTTCTTGGAGGTGTGCCAAAGGCAAGCCTTGAAGCTTTGGGGACGGCCACAAGCACCGCTCAAAATGACTTGGACCCAGACAGCGGCATGGGTACAGGCACTGCGGGCACCACATTTGATGTCCTGGCTTCAAGACATGGAGCACTCAAGCCGCGAGGCAAGTCACTGAGGTCATGGCCAAACAGATCTACCTCAATGGAGAACTTGCAGAAGTCTAAGATTCAATATCCAATATAGAAATAATTGCAAAAAAGGATATGTGTTCAGTTCACTTTTTCAATTATGTATGTATATATATATATGTTTTTTCAAGTTTTAAATATATTTGATGTAAGAATACAGTGAAAAAAAACTTGTGACACACTTCTAAGTTCAGAACTGCTTGGGCTCACAGATCGACACCCAGAAGGCCTGACGCGAGGCGGAAGACAGTTTGACAAATTTTGTGACCTCAACATGACGACGCAACGTTAAAAATGGATCAGTCGGTTTTCATCGAAAAATTCATCGAAAAAATCTGCTCACAAACACTCAGATCCCAGCCGAACATACCGCACGGTCTGCCTCTCTATCCGAGTGACCTGGCATTGCAAATTGATTGATGCCGACCCTCATGCTGTCTCCAGAAAGAGCCAAACCCTGTTCGATTTTTTTAAGAACACATGCTTGAAACACATCAAGTCATGCAAAAGTGTGTTGCACGACATGGATACCAACGTTTGAATACCTACAGTATGGAAGGACCTATGGATGTTCTGCTTCCTGACGTCGCCTTGGGAGGAACTGCGTAGCTTGGCATCAAGCCTTCCGGAAGAAGTGACTTCTGCGAAGTGACTTCTGCATCTGCCTACAAGTCATGTTGTGCACGCCTCATGCAATGCTGCGCTAGCGCAAGAAGCTCGCCATGACCACAGCAAACTGAGAGTATGATGTGTTTCTTTTTTTGTTGCTTTTTTGGTGTCGAGAAAAATGTGTGCAACTTCGTGAGTTAATGGCTGCGGAAGACTAGGACCAGCAATTAGATTGACCTGCGTCATGACCCTTTGGGCAAGGCCAATGCCTGCATGAAGTGCAATACTCCAACGCATGTTCAGAGACCAGCTGAGCCAAGCAGAATGAGCTGAGGTTAGTACACTATTGTATGGGTCGAAATCAAAAAGGAAGGTGCTGAAAGGGAAACATAAAATAATCAAGAACCACAATAAGAAAGGAACAGCCATGAACAGCCCATTTCGAGGATTGCCTAACATTCTTGCTGGCTGCCAAATGAGGCAGTGAATCAGCTTCAGAGCTGCATTGCTCCCAGTGCTCTCCACTCACGACATCATCTGCGTCCTACGATTTCTCTGAGATCGGCGCTGATTTATTGCGATGATACCTAGACTTCGGTAGGTCAAGCAGGGAATGAGGTCAAGCTTCATCGGATATACTGTACATCATCTGGTGAAAACTACAACAGAAAACCGTTGTACAATATCCATTCACTCCCAGAGCTTTAGCTGCATCGTCTGACTGAAGCAACATATCTCGTTGGCACTATGGACGACCGGTGCACATGACTCGTCAGTTTCAGTTGACAAAACTCATCATAACCAAGCAGGGCACTCGCAGTGCAGCCGATGGTTTTGAAGATGGACCTTGCAGAAGTGATCTGTGATCTGGACGAGTTTCCATCATCGGAAGAATGGATTTGGAAAATCTTGTGATGCTGTAACAGCTGGGCAGGGCTGAAAAGAATTTGTGTATAGCAGGACATCACCCAGATGGCATGTCCTGCCAAATATCTTGCAATGAAGACAAAACGATAAAGATCGCACAGAAATCCAGGACAAGTTGATGACTACACCACTCACAAACGTAAGGTAGAAATGATACAAACCACTGCTTGGCTCTCAAACAACAGGGATGCACCAACACATGAAGGTCTGGAGTCTATTCTTATGTATGGTGTAGGCATGGCCTTGAAAACAACAAATGTTCATAGGACAAGCTTGCAATATCAAACCCAGCGCTATTAAAGCATATTCAATCTGCTTGCATCTGCGATGTTTATGGGTAGTTCAGACCCACTATAATGGTTGGAAGACAAGCAAAGGGACTGAGCAGCCTGATTGACCAAGGGAGCTTCCATGGCAATTTTACTCTGCATTCAAGCTCTGCCTGCAGCTTCTGAATTAAAGACGCAGTCTCCTGCTTTGTCAAGAGCGATGGCAAAGGTCTGCCAAGCCGTGCATTCAACCTTAGATGCCTCTAGAGACGTACATGATTGCAGGTCATAGTGGATCTATTCTACCATCGCTCAGGGTGAATTAGCTGCACACAGCATGCATGAGCTGGTTGCACAAGCTGCAAATCTGCATTAGCCCTTGGTAAGATGCTTCCGCCACAAATCCAAGGCATTTGATCAAGGAAGTGGAATCAATGGAAATCACTGCTGGATGAAAGCTTCCCGAAACTGTCATAGAAGACCGCCATAAGACTGTTGCAATCTCTTGGCATTTTCTCCTCAGCAATTTCTCAAAGCGTCAACAAATTCTCGAAGGCAACCTTGTGCTGAAAGAGATTGTAGTAAGCAATTAAGATCAATTAAGTAGGCCATGCACAGCCATGGTATCTGAATCGATTGATACAAACCAAGTTTCCTGTGCAGTTCAAGGCGATCCAAGGATGTGCCAACACCTCGTCCAATGACACTCGCTCGCTCGGATTCCTGGGTTGAAAGAATGAAAGCCACAAGATCAAACTAAACGTATACTCTGACTGTACACACTACTCTATTTATATATATATATATGTGTATATTTGAATATCTTTCTTGATCATGAGGCTTCAATCAGCAGAGGCTCTTTGCAAGCAACTTGCCGATCAGATCTTTCGCCTCCTGCACAAAGTTTAGGGCAGGAGCTGGCAGGAGTGTCACGTGCAGTCAAGCTGTTTTTGCAATAACACAAAGGCAGGCAGTCCCTCGTCATGGAAGGAGGGAATTGTGGATTGCCAGTTCTGATCTTGCGATAGGTGCCCTTCTCGCTTTGGTCCTCAACACCGCTGGGACATGCAAGAGGATCACACCACATCCCATCTCAAGTAAACTTTCAATGCAAAGCTTGCCAAAGATGTAGCATTCAGAGCGTTGGCAACCATGTGCTGCAATCTGCCTCAAAAGGAGGCTTTCCAACCATGAACTCGTAGAGCAGAACACCAAGTCCCCAAATATCCACCCGGCCTCAGAAGCAAAAGGCTTTTGGTCCTCTACTCTACAAGCTTTCACACAACACCATTGCAATACTAGGAATCATTGGCAGCATGTGGTTTGCCGGCGTGACAAAGAACTGCAAATTACAGGGCCATCAAGACCAGGAGGAAAGGTATGCATTGCAGCCTCGTCACTGTGGTACTTCTTGTTGATAACCATCTCTGGCGGCAAATAGTCCAAGGTTCCACAGAATGTGTCACGTCGAGACGAAGGAGCATGAACCGCCCAGCCGAAATCTGCAATCTTCAATGTATCCTTCAAGCCAATCAAGATGTTTTCAGGCTTGATGTCTCGATGGATGATGTGCTTCGAGTGGCAGTATTTGATTGCCTGGCGGGAAAGTCCCATGTTGTTTCATTCGCAAGGAAAAAGCCCCAACAACTCAAGATTACTGTCAAAGTGCAAGATCCTGGGCCTCCACCATCTGCTTGAAGTACCATGCAGATCTTGCCTGCAATTTTTTTCATGTGGAACGATTTGTTTCTGAAGGGACAGTTGTCAATCAAAAATCCAAAGCAAACCGGAGAGAAAATGCTACAAGGAGACCTGGTTTTCGGAACGGTGCTTCACATTCTGATCTGACTCTCACCCTGATGTCAGCAAGCCTCGGAGAAAGTACCACGTGACTGCAACAACCCGTAAAGCTCCCCACCAGGAGCCATCTCGAGGCAAAGGTAGACTCGTTTCCTCGGAACCAATGTGTGGTACAAAGATTATATATGAAACATGTGAAAGCATGTGAGGTTGGAAAGCTGCGAAACTTTGTACCCAGAAATCCTCAAGCTGTGAAATCTGGAGCGCTACCAAGCGGCTGGTCATGGAAGAAGGTGTACAGTCTCAAGATATTGACATGCCGACAGTGCGATTGAATCTCAATCTCTCTCCTCACGGTGCAGGAATTCAGAATGCAATCTGAATTCACTTCGTTTTCAAAGAAGTTCTAAACATTCAAGACAGCTCTGCTAGCTCAACAACTAAGTAGTTGGAGTTCGCACCTCAGCTGATGCTCAACTCGATGCTTGATCAGCTGGCGCTTGTCTAAGACTTTCAAGGCAAAAACAAAGCCTGACAGCTGTGGCAGTCAAGTGATCCTCAGCCATGGCAACTTACAACTGGAGTCCCATGGCCTGTTCGTCGACAGCGCGCACAGTAAACTGCGCCGAACTTCCCGGCACCCAGGCGCTTGCCGACGTCGATATCCTCCCAGGGCAGGGAAATCCTGCTGCCATGTCTTTGATTGAATCCATTGAGATAGAGGAATGAATATAGATTTACATGTATGTGTACAATATATGTGTATGTATGTGTATATACATGTGTGTTTGTGAAAAGAAGAGCAATAATTTGCATCTTGTTCCCCAAGTGTTGGAACTTAGATACTTAGAAAAACCGAATCCAATCCAGCAAGGCCCTCACCCTGCGGTGCTTGCAAGGTGAGGACCTGCTTCAAGGCACACCCGCTACCCGCCACCCTGCCGCGGTCATTCAGCGAAAACCAGGGGATCTCTGTGCCCAAGGCCATATCCTGGCAAAGGGCTGGGGCCCCAGAGGTGGAACCCCCGGGCTGGTGGGGTGAAGCCAACCATGGGAAGCTCACCCCCCCTCACCTCAGGTGGGGAAGGCTGCAGATCCCGCGGGCTGACGATTTCAAAGCCCTTCTCACCTGAAAAAACGCTGACATCACACTGACATTCAGGACTGGAAGATGTATTAGGTACAAAAATGTAAGAACGATATTCACTTTTATTACCTTTATACAAGTGTATCTATGTATACATGTATGTTCTACACATGTCAGTTGCGCATACATACAGTATGCATACATATATATATATATGTATATGTATGATTTTTCTATTCTATATACATATGTATATATATATATATATACAATATATGTAATGTCATTTGTAATCTTTCCTGTCCAAGGTGTCCGTACTCCACTACAGGTTACCGCACCAGCAAATGATATGTTATTGTGTTTTTAGTTGATCACATTGGTGTTGATAGCCCTCGATTTGTTCAGAGCAGGTCTTGTTGATGTGCCGCCAAGAGACATTTCGCTCTCTCTCCCTCAGTTGGCAGAACCGTCATTGATTCGTGCTAAAGTAAGCCCCTAAATTTGTGGCTCGTCCTTTGCTTTCCTCCGTCGTGGTAGAATTCTATCACTTGTCTCCATCATGGCTGGTGCTTTCGAAATGCCCTTGCGACGTTACTTGCATACTCTGGCAGAATGATAAACAGACTCCCACTTTCAACTTTAGACCCACATTGGAGGTCAAAAGGGCATGTAAGCAGAGTTCTCTACTCAACTTGAGGCCAAGGGTAGGTGACGAAAGCTAGCATGGCAACTGACCTGACTGGAAGAACAAACAACCATTAGCGTGCATTCATTTTTGTTGAAGAAAGCCGCAACAAGTGGAAACTGTAGTGCCACAAGAATGACCCAGGGGGGATTGAGCCTGACGAGGGTGGGGGGCAATAATTGAATTATCAAATTATTTGTGACTTTTGGAGGTCCTGTCCCTGCCAATTACTTGCTAAAGCAAGAGCAACTTCAGCTAGCTGACGCTAGCTTTCGTGACTTCGAAAGTTTTCATTGCAGCAAAGCTTCACTTCTTCTTTTTTTCACAGGAGGTGTATTCTCTTTGCCACCATCCTGACGCAACTCAGCGGAGTTCGGCACTAGGCTACTGGAGGCATCAATGCATCAGCTCGAGGGCCCAGGCGTGGATGCGAGAAAAGCATGGAGCCCCCCTTGTGTTGGTGATGAGCATTGAGAAGGTAGGGAAATGCAATGGATGAACACCAGAAGTGGGAGAAACCGCAAACAGCGCAGGCGCTATTGTCATTTCGACATCCAGAGCAAAGGGCAGAAATCAGTGCCCCCACGAGAAAGAATTCTGAGGTGTGTGTTCATGTAACAATTGCTTTATGGACTTCTGGACATGTTTCATGTTTCCTGGTATCGCAGCTTTTTGTAATAAAACACACAGAGGTAAGAAGAGGTCGAGAGAGGGAAATGGAGACGCGGCCACCCTGTCTTGGCACCGGAGTTGAGACCCCTGGGGAGGGGGTCAACCAGGGAAGGCACAGCGAGGTCTTCCTCCCAGACTCCCAACCAACAGCTTTGCAGCGAAGGGAAACTCCACCGCTGACTCGTGATCGTTGCGCAGCAAGTCGTGTGGCCTTCTGCACCTCCATGTCCTCTGACAGACTTTCCATCTGCCTTCCAGGAGTCTGAGTGCGGTGAGTACATGTAGTTTAAGATATTTGATCATAAATGTCCATCTTTGTGAGTACTTTTGAGTCTTTTACACTGACAAAGATATTTGACTCTCACAGCCTGCGCACTCGAACCACAACGGTGCGACGGCAAACACTCAAAGGACAAGGCAATGTGATTCGATTTGAGCACTCGGAACGGCGACGGCAGATTGGTTTTAAAAACAATCCAGGCGCAAGTGGATTGTGCTACTGTAGCTCTTTCATTCGTAGTGTAAAGTAACGCTTGCAATAGATTATTGAATTGCTGTGTCCTGTACTGTTCAAGAAACCTATCAAAAAGACAAATGTATCGACTTCAGCAGTCATTGCCAGCGGCAAAACTGAGACTACCACCATACCGCTTTGGGAGGCTTTAAAAGCTGCTGCCGCCCCATCAGAATTCCAGAACCTCATGAGGCTCCAAAGCGCGAGAGATCCTTACAGTAATGCAAAGTGAAAGCAATCTCTCAGTGAAGGATCCAGACTTGACAAATCCTGGTTCATGTCTTCGCAAATTTCCTGGAGGAGGAAGGAACACATAGTCTACCTCAACGGAGCGCGGCAGGGTCGGTTCTCCGGAGGCACAGCACCAACCCCCGCAGGCCTTGCCAAACGCGCCGAAGAGTTCCTGGAAGTGCAACAGCAAAGCAAAACAGCGGAAAACTCTCACAAGAAGAAAAAGGAAATCTATAAATCTAGCATATAATATGTTTATATATATATATATTTGTTTATTTATCTATATATAATATGATATGTATATATGATATCATATATTTGTATATATGATATTATATATGTGTATATGATTTATATATGTATCTCAAGATTGCGTACATATATATATATACTTATTGTATAACATAAGATGTGCCTATCTGAAAAAATATATACAAATGCAACCAATCATAATATTTGTTCAATACTGACTAGTAACAATGATAGTATGAGAATAACATTCAAGAATTAAAAAGGTCCTCCAACTGTTCGGAATGCCTACATTTTTTGTTGTCCTTTCATGGCAAAAGACAAGCTGCCATTGTCATTCCCCGCGCCTCAACCTCCACAAGCCGGCAATGGTCTGGCAAGCCATGAACTACGTCCAAGGAGCGGTCACACATTGGAGATCCTGAAGCGACTCAAGATTCGAGGAAACTACATGAGGAACTTGCAAGTTTCCTCTTGTAAGGAAAGAGAAAGAAGTAGCAGTTTCAGTCCGTTCAAAAGGAGAACAGGTAGCAGTTCCAGTGCACAAGGCAATCTAGAATAGAAGATTTTCTGACAGCTCACCAGCCCAGCCTATGTGACCTCTCCAAGGTAGGCATCATAAAAAGCTGGCTGCGGCTTCTAGCGCTCTTACACTGTACGACTGTGCTGAGACCCAACATCGATCGAATGAAAATGCTCAAATCGATGGCTCTTGAGGTGTGCCTGGGTGCGAGGCTGCGTTGCACTAGAGAATCTGAACTTTGATATTCTGGGTGTTTCTATAGGTGCTCGAAATCCACAGGTGTCTAAGCCAAAATTCTGATGCAAGCTCGGCTTACACATCCTCTTTTGAAAGCCACGTCAGCTGCCAGAATATCACAACACTATCTCATCAACAAGAGCAGAGACATCAGCTTTTCAACGTGAAACTATGTCGCCCATGGAACCGGCCGATCGCGGACCCAAAGGTTCAACGCAATCTTCCGCTGTCCTTCACTCGCTGTTTTCACCTTGGAGCTGAGCAACTGCCATGAAACAAACCTGGAAGGCACCAGGGTTCATTCTGCTTCGTGTGTTTATGGTCATGCTTAGTTGCAAGAGAGGTAAACCAACAAATAAAAGCAGTAGTTGAACTGGTTATGTAGGGTTTGTTATTGTGTTCCTTTGCTAAATTGATCGGTTCCACCAGAAGATGAAAGCGCTATTCGAAGGCCTTTTAATCGTTGGTTTGTCATTCAAAATCTTGCTGAAATGCAATTGAGAAACGAGCAAAGGTTCGGCGGCGTGCTCAGTTTCCATGAGTGGCATCCCATCTATGGACACATTTGGCCAAGCACAAGCAGCTCCCTTGACAGGCACGATCCGTAGGCCGTCTGGCTGTTCCCTGGAAGTGAGATGTGGAAAGTGGGTGCAGCCACCTTTGCAGCTGCTTGGAATGTCAGTGAGGTAAACCAAAACCGTGGCCACGCGCTGGCCAGCAATGAATAGAGAAGCATCAGAGCCATGGCCCCAGTCTACATGTGCTCTGTACAACCTCAGCGCCCAGTTTGGTGAGTAGAATACCTTTCAAACCTTTCCTTTATCCCTTTACCTTTCATATCTGTCACCCTGCTACTTGATTCTCACTTGCACAAGGTCTTCTGCTGGTTCTGCTTGGAGAAAGCTGTTTTGGAGCCAAAGATTCGCAAGATTAAGAGCATGACTGTCCCGGACTGTAGCGTACCTGCGGTGCCACCATGCGATCCGTTTTTCAACCCAACATGGAACCATATGGGACCATGCGAAGGGCACCAGTTGAGGAGGCTCTGCATGTTGCGGCGCCAAACCAACGGCAGCAGCTGCCCGGGCACGTAGCTTGTGCACCAGTGGCGAGTCCGACAGCACGAGGCTCTCTGAACTTCGCACCTGGAAACGCGAACAGATTTTACAGACGGCCACGGACTGACATTGACAGGTCTGCAACCAAGTCTGCAACCAAGTCACCGAAGCATCCCCAGCAGTGGCCAGGGGGGATGGGTCCCAAACCGACTCCTTGCACAGGCAAATCTTCGAACGTACAAATAGTTTTGACCTTTTTTGAGATGGACTCTTGCATGGCTGTGGCCAGTCCTCTGCTTGCGCGAGCAGTTCAACTATCTCATCTTCTGCCAACCACTGTGGCAACCAAAGCAAAGGGAAAGGTGACGATGCGATGATTCCTGCGCCAAGCAGCGAAAGCAATCTATGCCAATCCTTTTCCCCACTCTCCAGATTCTGAGAGTTGTACCAACCGCAGGATGACTTTGTCCAGCGGGTCTTTCTGAGAGTGTAGATAGAGCCTCCACCACAACTACATACAACTGTGCTTCGATGTGCTTCGCATTTCAACATGAGCAAACATGCGAAATATGCAAAATATGCGAATCAAGGACTGAAGGACTGAGCCTGCCATACAGTTTGACTATGGAAGCGTGATGCTGTCATTGGTGGCGGACCGAAGACCTCAGGTCGTTGCAAAGTGAAAAAACGACCGCTGTGCAGCTCGGCTCCGGGGCCTGGCCTCTTCATGCGGTCGTCCAACTGCTGCGCAGAGACATGCCAAGGCATTCCAAGGTGAAACCCATGCGTCATCCTGCGCTGAAGGCATTCCAAGGAAACCAACGTGGGCGACAGCTCCAGGCCTTCGCACAGGTTATGGCAGAAGCCGCCCAGGCAACGGCATCAGCGAGTTCGTGTTGTGCCTCGACAAACACTGAGAGCAGGGTATGCAGGAAATCATCGGTCGACATACCCGATCCATGGCCTGTTCGCTTGGAGAGCCTGCCAGATTTCTAGGCCCCCCAATGCTGGGTGTGTTGATTCAAGGCCAATCTTTCTTGACGCAAAACAGCAAATCCAACATCACAACAGCTATTTATGATTTGATTTCCGAGAGAAGGAAATGCAGCAATGAGGAGCATATAGGAGCAGAATCTATGGAAGATTTTGGAAGAATGCTGTAAGTCACCAAGATCAAATTCCACATAATCCAAGCCTGCTGTCAAAATCGCTTGGGCAGCATGAAGCAGAGGCCAGAGCCCTTCCCTGGCCAGCATCAACTGTTTCCAGTGATAATCATACTTTCAAATGCCGCAGAATGACACTCCTGCGCGCCGAGCGCCTGTCAGTCATCTGGTGCAGCCTAGCCTCAACTTCCGTGTGCGACCCCAGATCTCAATTTGTTTCGGATTGGAGATCGAAGCTGTTCCTTTCAAATCTTCAAGAAACCTTCCAGCTCACTGCCGCTACTGTGCTTGGACCGCGCTCGGTACTAATCCAAATATGTGAATTTTCTGGGTGAACAATCACCACTTTGAGACTTGAGGACCCAGCACCAAGGGCCCAAATGTATCTCAGGCTTTCTCCGCACGCCTCCAATGTGAGCAGGGTTGGTTCAGTGTGTTGACGGTCTACGGTTCCAATGTCAACACTGCCAAAGCACAGCCTGCACTGCTTCTGTGGCAGCTCCTGGAGTGCTTCGACTTGAGAGCCAACACAGGAAAATCGTACAGTGTAGCCGTGGTGTCACAGTGGTGCTGCAGCTGCATGACACGGGAGGGATCAAGGAAAGAATCACCGAACAAAATGACTACACAATGTCTGCGCAGTTTGCACTTCAGACTTCTTGTCGCAGCAACAGACTGCACAAATGAACGAAGGCTTGAAAATTTGGAGGCTGCCCTAAAATGTGTGCGTGTGCTCACATTTTGTGCGTATGCTGTGTGAGTGAAATAAAATTCGACAGACAAAAAAGAAAGAACAAGTTGAAGGCACGTAAATCACTCGTTCTGAAGAGTGACTGGGTCGAAGACTTTTGACAGAGCGGTCCGTCGACGTACCCAGTGGTACTTAGAGCCAAGGTTTGGGGAGACAAGATTGTGCTGTCACAAAGCAATCAAGGTCTATGAATAATGTGTCATTGGAGTTTTTTCGAAAGCGTTACTTCAGGGCATAAAAGGGGCTGCTGCTAGGCTCAGAGTGTGGCAGCTGTAACTTGCATAGTCTCCTTCCAAAGGCTGCCATTCAGCTTGCTGGTACAGGGCAGCCATCGTGTGTGCTTACCAGCTGGAACATGCAATGTCTTTCAAACGGGCGTTTCTAGCATGCAACTTGGCACTTGAAGTAAACGACTTTACTACTGGTAATCTCTCTCATACTTGTTACGCTCAATATGGTCTTCACAAATTGGGGATGTGACTGAGTAATTAGAGATGCAATTTGCACTGCCCTGCAGAGTTTGATGTCAAAAGTCTCCTGAAAAAAAAGCAAAAGTGCTTATCCTCACAAAGCGAAGATGTGTGTTTGCAAAGCTCACCATGCCTTGAGTCCAAAACGGCACTGAGTTTTCATCATCTATGCTCTAAAAATCTACGAGGCAGGCATTTCAGCATGGAACCATGGGTTTTTTCCAACTGTGTGGGGCCCCAAAAGTGGTGATGAAACCATTCCGTAAATTCATGGACAGCCCTTTTCATTGCGGAAAACCCTTGCAGCGATCATTTTTCACCAGTGCGATGGATGCCACAAGGAGGTGCCTGGCAGAGCTTTGAGGCTAGACGGATCTTTGCTGCAAATTACTGGGGGAGAATGTTTGGAACTAGTCTTCTCATGTCTTCTCACAAGGACATGGAGTCTGACCCAAACAAGGACAGCCTGCGAAACCAAACGCCAAACCAAGGAACACATTCCGCGTCTATTGCCAGGTCATTTTTTCCCTTGTTTGCATTCAGGGTCCACACCTACGCGACGTACACACACAGACCTAGATCCACACATGACAACCGCCGACAGCAACGCTCCCGCACCTACACAACGCACACAAATAAGAGACATGGAAACCACTCGGAGGCAAGCCAATCATCAACTGCGTTTCGGAATTTCAAGACCAAGAGTGGAGGCAAACGGGAAACAAATCCAAGACTATCTGCCCCAAGGCATCTGCTCACGTAGGCGAGGAGATACAGGGACACTGAGAAAATGATTCGTCCCAAGGGTCCCAAGCATGCAAAAATCCCAAACTATGAAGCACGAATCCCATGTCACTGAAACTCGATTGCGGAAAAAATCAAGGAACAAAATAGCGTGCCTGCACAGACTTCTGGATGCATCAGCCCCTTGCATGCAGGGTCCGTCAGTGCAATCATCCTCATCGCGATGCTGTGGCCATATTTCTTGCTCAGGGTCTCGAAGTGATTTGAACGACCCCTGAAGCAGCATGGAGTTCAGCTCAACGTCCAGTGCTCAGCGGCCAGGCGTTGCCTTCCCTTCGATCCAGTTTCATCAAGTAAGGTTCTGGGCTACGTCACGTGATGATGTGGCCTGCACGAGAACAGCTGTCAAATCAGCTGGCACCTCCGAAGATGCCTCGCATGCATTTCCTCCGGAATCAACAAAGGTGATTCGATGGCGATGGAGCCAATTTCGTGAACAAAGCTTTGCATCGGACTGGAAGACTGCCAGGCTTGTGTACATCTTGTCTCTGACAGTGGGATGCCCGATGTGTGCCAAGTGACTTCTGATTTGATGTTTTCTCCCTGTGAGAATTTTAACATTAAGTAAACTGAACATACCAAGCGCGCAAAGCTCAAAGTATCGTGTCAATAGGACAGCGGTTTTGCTCAATTTCCCACGGCCACCAGAAAGTGTTGGCAGGTCATCTCGCATCCAGGTGCTAGAACGCACTTCCCTGACAGAAAAAGGCAGACAACCATGGGAGAGGACATAGTATTCACGTGAAATGTCCCCACTATGCAACTGCACTTGCAAATCGTAAAAGGCCTCATAGCTTCTTGCAATGATAATCAATCCAGAGCTGGGCACATCCAATCTGTGAAGAAACCCAAAGTTGTGCTGAGAATCCATCAAGATTGGACTTGGAAAATCGATGAGGTGTCTTGCAAAGTCAATCAACTGGCGCTTCACATGTCCGCCGTAAACCTCCCAGCCTGCTGGTTTCAATAGAACAAACCGATCGTCGGTCTCCAATACCGACAGACCACGCAAACCATTCTGCTCATCAATTGCAGATCCCACATTTCCCATCACCATCTGTGATAGTCTACGTAGGCTGGAAGATAGACACCCAGCCATAGCACAGGAAAACAGAATGGCTAGGAGGTCCTTTCCTTGCTGATGAAACAGAAGTTGATCAACAGCTGCTTGGTTCAACATGTTGGCAGTACGAGATTGGACATCAAGCATGAAAGACACATCCCGGCAGGACATGCCAACAAGCCCTGTGAGTGCCATGCTGAGATCATCAAGCTCACAGTTTGAAACGCTGTCCGTCCATCGGGCCAACGAAACGGGCTGCTCACTTCGAATACCCAATGTTGCTGCTGACCACCAACAGCGAGCCAAATCATTGGCACTTGCTTCACAGGAAGACAGAATTACGCTCTTCAAGGCATCCTTGATAACTTCAGCATCAGAAATTCTCAAGGAGGCCAGCCCCCACAGAAAAGAAATTGGATCTCGGACAGAAGCAGATTCAAGAAGCAGTTCTAAAGCCAACTCCTCCTCATAGCCTGAACATGCCAGCATTGCTGAATCCCAGGAAACAATCGAAGGTGCAATCCTACTGTCTGACATCGAACGCAGTATTTCTAGAGCGACAGACCATTGTCCAAGCCGGCAGGCGTGGATAGCAGTGTTGTAAATGACTTCATTGCTTTGAAGTCTTCGACAGCTCACTTCGTCAAGAATCTGTAGAGCTGCTTTCCATTGGCTACTTTTGTTGCAGGCTGCTAGAGCGGACGAAAAAGTGATGATGTCTGTTGTTTCGTGGCGACTGTCCAAATCCTGAAGAAAAGCTAAGCTGCGTGTCCACTGACTACCTTGCGCCAAAGCATTCATTATAGCATTCACGGTCACATGATCTTCCTTTAAGCAATTTTTCCTGCACTTCTCAAGAAGGAGGAGTGATATCTGCCATTGCCCTGACTTCGCACATGCGCTGACTGCACTATTGTATGCGCCAGTGTCGACTTCGGAGAACTGTAGAAACCGGTTCAG
>VSDK01002158.1:0-31044 GCA_009767595.1 Symbiodinium kawagutii | reverse complement strand
TGCTCACAAGCACAAATGGCTGTTGTCAGTAAGTGAACGTTGTGGATTCCAGGTGCATGTATGGACAGTATGTCAAGCGCACACTGCCATTGGGAGCTCTGCTGCGTGGTAGTTGCTACTATTCCAAAAGTTCGTGAATTTGTTTGCAAGCCAGCAGCCTGCATGCTGGAAAACTCCCCTATTGCGCATTGCCATGCTGTCTGCTCGAAGACCATGATAGCAGAATTGCACATTATTGTATTCGTTTCAATCTGCTGCACATGCATCTGTGCCATCAAAGACTGCTGCCAATGGTGCCCTTGAGCACACGACGATGAAGCAGTGCTGTAAGATATTGGATTGGTCCGAATGTGATGCTGGCTCATCATGTCGAGGACGAACAGCGAGCTTTGCCAGCTGCCAAGTCGCTCACAATTCATAACAGCGCTGAGGGACACAACATCGGCTTCCAAATACTGATATCTCATTCTTTGTAGAAGTATAGCGCCTTGTTGCCAGCCATCAAGTGTACTGCAAGCAGTGGTTGAGGCGTTGTAGATAATGATGTTGGGCTGCAGCCTCTCGTGGGACAGTTTCTGCACCAAACCGAGTCCCTGTTGCCACTCTCGCAATCTGCCATGAGCAGCAATGCCAGCTCCATAGGACACTGCATCAAACATAGACACTGCTCCATAGGACACTGCTCAATCCAGAAACCCACCAATGCCATCCGGCCATGCTAAATGGCAACAAAACAAAGACCGCGCGGCCATGAAACGAGACACATCGCTTGCTCAAACAGCTGCAACAAACAGATCAAGCATGATTTATCCTCTAAGGTTCGGAATTTCCTCGAATCATGAATGCAAACGTATGCAAGTGTCATGACGTCATGTCACTGTGGGCAAAGCACAAAAAAACTGCAAAGCTGTCGGATTTTTGCTCTGCACCAGCCGCTGTTGCGACCGCAGGAGGACTTTTGACTGACATCGGTTTCACATAAATCATGCCTGCCCTAACACCCACAATCCAAGTACCTTTAGACTCAGATGGTGTGCTCATCCTTTGCTTCAGGTGGTGCTACCAATGTCTGTCCACAGATTTGGTCTTTAGAGTCTTCACCGTCGCAGCTGGCCTACCTAAATTGAAAGTGCAGAATTAAGCAATGCCAACGACCACATGTCAAACTGGTGTGGTTTTGTTGACAAAATGTCTGCCAACAGTCAAATAGTTAAATCAATTCTGCACTTTTCGCAGGCAACTCGAGAAATCAGTGGCGAGAGCACCACTCACATTAACAACAAATCATCCCAGGCCAGGAGTTGGGTGGGTCTGTTTCGAGGATTGGATGAAGTTGGAAGTGACAGGCCGGGAGAACAACTCGGTTCCGCCAACCTCTGGAAGCAGCTGAGCTAGCTCGAAGCTGAGACTTCCAATGCTCAGGGCTTCACTTCCTCGAACTTGGAGGAGCTGGAGCTTGTGGCTCCTTGATCCTGGTCATGTTTTAGGATGAAAGGAACAAACAAAGGAGGACAGAGACCCCCTTGAAAAAAAACTCCGTCCTTAGGCTCCTCAGCTTTTACTTCGTCCTGACAGAAGCTGTGCAAAGCTCGGTTTCAAGACCTGCAACAGAGCTAGCTCTCTCCCAGCCTTCGCGGACGACTCGGTGCCGTCGCTTGTTCGGTACTCGCCTTTGGCCTTGGCGAACAGAGGCAGGTCAGACTGTATCTCAACCACAAGGTGTACCCCAAGGTGTACCCCGAAACTCAATTCCCACTCATAATGGTGTACTGCCAAAATGTTCATGTGGGCAATTACACCATGCATGCACAAACCCAGATCTTTTGGTTGGAACAAGCGAATCAAGATCAGCAAAGTGGACCCACGCTCTTGCAGAGAAGGAACGTAATCGTAGCCAGCACCCTGGTAGACAAACATCTCTAGGACCTGCCCATCTTTGACGAAAGAACTGATTCATCTCAGGAAACGGAGATTGGCTTTCTCAGCGCGCCAGATGTGCCTTGTTCAATCTCGACATCAGCACTCGAGGATCATCCAGCGTGCCAGCAGCAATGCACGCATTGTCATACAGCTGCTCAACCTTGCTCAAGCTTGCCAAGCATGTAGGGCTGAGATCGTTTCACAACATTTTCGGGGACTGGGAACCCAGCTGCTATTCGTGCAACTGGCTCGTTGGATTTGAGGATTGCATGGAGCCTCAGTTTCAACACAAGACGAAGAAGACAAACCATGGACCGTGGCCCACAGGCTTCGAGGATCTTTGAGGTTTTGACGTTGTCACAATGTGATGCTTTGGGCTGAGCTCAAGGGTCATCGGGATGTTTCCCCTCGGCGCAAAGGAAAACACAAAAGTTTCATCGGCAAAAATGTTCCAGCGCAAAAACCAAATACACGTGTTTGGTCAATCCTACGTATAGATACGTATAGTATGGTGCATTGTAATTTTTGCTTTAATCTCTGAGCATCCAACAGGCCATCATTTTCCTGACGGGCTGTACAACGAAGGCCACAACAAGCAAAATGCAGTGGTGGCCACAAAGCATGACCATGGCACAGTGCCTTTCCAGCCATCAGACTCTTCATCATCTTGCGCATGTGCGGTGTGATAATGCTAGTCCTTGAACATGCTGAATCATGGAAGGTGGGGCTAAGAGCAGCAGTGTGAGCACGACCCAAGAAGTGTGAAAGGTGCTTCGAGGCAGACACACAATGGCTGGAGAGCTCACCAATCGATCAGAGAACTTCACTTCTTGTACCTGCTTCAACTTTAGCAAACAAATACTGCAGGTGATGTTTCAACTGTTGAGTTGAAAAATTTTCCTCGGACACAAGCAGATGTGACATATGTTTGGTAAGGCACCTTCTCCTTCAGCACGTCTCGGATGAATTTCTGCATCTGCGTCTGTTCTTCCTCTGTCAGAACTCTTCTTTCCTGATGTACCGAGCATGTTCACCTAAGTTCACCTACTTAGAGTAACTAGGAGATGGCATCATGTACTGATGAAATGCACCCCCTCTGCTTTGAAGGGACATAACACGCCTCGTTCTCAGGCTCCTCTGGCTTGTCAAGGTCCAACCTGAACCGGTTCTGCAGTTGCAGCGGTAGAAGTACAGCAGCAAACAGCACGCAATGAAATTCCAAACGCTTCAAGCAGTATGGAGTCGGTAGAATCAAATCTAAGCATGACATAGCATGACCAGGGTTCAAGCTCGAAGTTCTTGTCCGCAGAATCAACAGAGACAAATTTCTTGTCCTGTCGCTCTTGATGACTCGTCAAATTTGCACATATCTAAGTCCTCTGAATCTGAGCCCCAAAATTCTACCTTTTTGCTTTTTGAATGAGACATGCCGCATTTTTTCGGTGCCATGGATATCAACAAATCTCCTTGAAACCTTCAATGGCATTCACCTTCAGACAGGGAGCTCCGTCGTATGCTGTTGCGGTCACTGCCACATCTGACAAGTGCACCATCCGTGCAGAAAAACATGACAGCAGCGCCACAAATTCGTCAATGTCTTCATACATCAAGATCACGTTGCGCCTTTCAGCTACGAACACCGAAGAAGGGAAGAGAGACAGAAGAGGTTGACCACGTTGCATTGAGAAGCGAAGAAATCGTTGATTCTAAGTGGCGAGCTGCCGCTGAACGAACCTGGATGAACAGCACTCCTCTGAATGAAATCTGTTTTGACCCTCCAAAAGCGCCCCTCAACAGCAACATGGCTGGTACTATGCTGAGAAGTGCAGCATAGACCTGAAGAATGTGCCAAGGGGCTGTTCCATGTATGGAGAAGAAAGGGCTGTCTGTCTGTCTGGACCTGACAAAGCTCCGCTTCACATGTGATATACACCCTTATCTACTTGCTATGTAGAGATATAGGACTGTTCAAAACACGCAAACCGAACCCATCTTGGACAGCCAAGTTTCTTTTCTGAGTATGGCACAAGTAAAATAGTAGATATTCTGTTGTCCTTCCTTCGCCATTTCGATGTATTCCTGCAGCGAAAAATGGATAAGTCATCCACCATCAACGATCCGAAAATGCATGACACCAAGGTATTTGAGAATCCAATAGTTCTCTCAAAATCCTCCAGTGAAATGAGCTCACCTTTGGACTTGTTCGAGCACCTCAAATCTTTTTGCGCAGCTCCGCAAGTCTGCTACAGATGGAGCTCAGCTTGGCACTCAAAGCGCAAGAGCTTCAGCAAGTCGTCCTTGTGACCTGAAGACATTGAAACTGCCACAAGATGCAGCGTGAACCATTGGTCAACCAACAGAGACTCTCTCTGATCTTGGTCGGGAACGGCTGAAATTGCCCTCTTTGTCTTCAATCACACCCGCCTGGCACGACAAGCATGATCAAACATGTTGCCTGCCAAATGATGTATCAGTTCAAGGGAGGGAGCTCAGCGCCTTCAGGAAGTAGGAGTAAGCCTTGAAGAACTTTTGATACTTTTCAGGATCCTTTTTTGCCTCCAAACAGCATTGTTTGGCTCTGGTCACATGCAACCGACCATGAACATCTTCGACTCAATCCTCAAGCCTCCTGCTGGAGAAATCTCAAGATCCGGCGCACAACTGCCATGCTAAGCCTTAGCCACACTATGGCGTCCATGCTTGGGGTGATTTACCAATGCCCACAACCAGAGTGCCAAGGACACCTTGTCACATCGAGGGTCTCGTGCTGTATTGGCATAAGATCCAAGTTGTTGCTTTTGGCAAGCTCAGAACACGGCTTTTCCATCAGGCGAGTGTCTTGCATGCTTTCTCGGCTGATGTTCCTTGGTGGGAAATGGTACCAGGAATACAAAGCAACCAAAAGGACACTGAGCTGAGTGAAGTTCATGGGCATGTCCTCACAATCCACAATGCCCTGGAGCAGGGAGACACTGGGCGATCAGAGTTTCAAACTGCTTGGCAAAAGAATTCCAACATCAGATTGTGACACAGGTGCATGACACATCAAAAGATCAAGTAAACAAGTGTATTCCCAGTGTACTCAATAGAATCTCTTCTCGTAGAAATCCAATTCTTTAATAAAATCTCAACTGTAGAGAGAGTTTGCACAAATCATGGATCAACGCAAGGGCCTTCATCCAATGCAGCCACTTGGGGATGACCCCATCTGCATGCTTCTTGACCATGACCCGGCGAGAGTGAAGGGAGATCTCAGCTGGACATCATTTTGCAGTTTCTCAATCGAGGAAACCAAGCTATGCCAACACTCCTCACAAGCAGAATCAGTATCAGTAGCATCAGCAGCATCATTACTATTATAGTACAGTATAGTCATCATTACTCTCATCATTATGCATTTCATTACTCATTGCATCTCATTACAATAGTAATTGCCATTGCTGTTACCGTTGCCATGTTGACGATCCTCACCATTGTCAAATTCATGATTGTTCCGACAGCTGCGCACACTCGGCAGACCAAATTGACCCAAGAGCCAAAAAGCACTGATGAGCACTGTGATCAAAAGATTTTCTGCAGATCTGTTGAGCAAGTGCATCAGCAATGTTGTCTGCTGAGCACCCTGCACCAATCTCGGGATCTTTGGTAAACATTCGGCTTGGAGCGTTGTCAGGATCTGGAATGTAGAAGCAACCTCTGTCAAGCGGTTAGATTTTCACGTTCGTGACAAAATGAAACCACCGTCTCACTCTTGATCCTGCCAGAATTTTCCTTGCCTAAAATCTCTTTGCGTAGAACTCTGACACTGTATCTTCTTGCAACCAAGAAGCTTTTGATGGAGAGGGGTGCATCTGTTTGATACATCCTAAGGTGCCGAAGAAAATGCCTGGATCTTTCTCTACTACAATGTAGAATGGTTCAAAACGAATGTGCAATCAGCTCGCACCGATGAGGCTTCCGCAGCGTGTACCAAGGTTTGCCATAGGAGTTGCCACTAAGGAAGCGGAAGAACCTCAGTGACTGCCACGGCTTAACCAACGCATCAAAGTGTCCAGCTTAGCATCGGGCTCCAAGTGTTGCTCTTCGGTGGCAGAGCTCTTCATCCACAGGGCCTACCATGGACTGCAGCTGCAGCTCTCATTTTTCGAACGACTCGCAGGACCGCGGACCTCCTGCTTGTTGATGGGCTTTGGCTCTCCCTCCTGCCGATAGACGATGGTCTTAACTATATCACCGGGAATCCAACAATCAGAAAGCCTCCGTCACATAAATTGGGAAGTCGATGAAAGATGAAAACCTCGCAGGAGCTCATGGAACGATGATCCACCAACAAACCTGTATGAAGATCATTTCTTGCTCAGCTGCGAGCTTCTGAGCTGCCTTTTTGACAGTCGCCTTCACAAAAGTGCAGAAGAGCTGTGTTCTCACGCATCATCATCTGAGGGAAACGGATCCAAGAAAGCCATTAAAAAGAAACAGTGCAGTACCTTTAGTCTGTCTCTACCCCGCCAGCTTGCAAAACTCAGTGGCATCATCTTTCAGCGTCAACCTCAAACGAAAGCATTCAGGCTCAATATACAGATTTAGACATGATGAATTTGAAACTGAGTGCAATGCTCTATCTTCGTCCCGCGTGGAACATCATCAACCTCTGTTATGGTGAAGCTGCCTGAACCTGAGGCAAAGGAGTCATTGCTTAGCTCTAAAAATAGCTCCGCATTCTGATGGCAACCTGACTAGGCACCGCTCCATCTGAGGTCCAAAGGTAACCTTTTTCACCCTTTCCTTTGTCTGCCGTTTTGGTGTAGACCTCGTCAGCAGCATGGATCCTCTAAACACACATTTCGAAAGCTCAGCATGTAACAATTGAGCTTCTCATTCAATAGCAACTCTCCACACCTCTGGCCTCAACCTTGTCTGCCACAACAAATGTAGAGTAGAAGCCAACGCCAAACCTGCCAAACTAAATCAACTTGTCTGAAACTGCAGTTTAACGTTGTGAATGAAAGCTTGGAACGGCACTGGCCAATGATTTTGCTCGCATCGGACTCACCACCTCAGATTTCACTGTCCAATGGGAGAAGTTGCTCGGCGCATCTGCTCTGAGATTTAAACGTTGGAGAAAGTCCAGGGAGCCGCTCTTGGCAATTGTGCCCAGGTGCTCAATCTGCGGCCGAAACAAAGTTCTCAAGTCTGTAATCGCTCAAAGGAAGGTCTCAGAATGTACAGTAGGGAGCAGCAAGCTGCAGCTGTGTCCAATCAAAGGTGGCTACACGGCTACACGCTGCGCAAAGATCATTTTCTGCTCGATTGTGCAAATGCTATGAATTAGTAAAGTGACTTGCTTTCAAAACCTGCTGTAACTTGGCTTCACTTACAGCTGAAAGGCTTGATGGAAGGCAAGCGAAGATCTTGGGGCAACTCAGAAAAGACCTCATGCGTCTTGCCAGCTGCATCTTGAAAAAGCAGCCTATGTCGATGAAGCCAGTTTCTCGGTGAGAGAGATGCATCAGATTTGAAGGTATCCAAGCTTGTGTAGAGACTGTCTCGAACGACCGGATGGCCGACATGAGCCAAGTGGCTCCGGATTTGATGCTTTCTGCCAGTATCTATGGCCAGCAAGGCTTTGCTCAGAGCACCTGCATGATGAAGATACGTGGACTGACAAGTAATGTTGGAAAAGCTGATCTTCCCTTTACCAGCCACAGTTGGCCCCTCCTCATTTGGTTCAAGTCTTGCAGTGACCTCAATCAGTGTGCTTGGAAGCCTTCCATGGCACAAAACGGTGTAGTCTCGTTGCAGGTCACCCGCATGCAGCTGCACTTGCAGATCATAGAAAGCTTCATAGCTCTTGGCCACGAGGATCAACCCCGAGCTTGGTACATCCAATCGATGCAGGAAGCCCAGGTTATGCTGCTCGTTGTAAAGGATCGGCAAATTTCCAAAACGAGCTCTTGCAAAGTCGGACAGCTGAAAATCCACATGCTGACCATAGACCTCCCACCCAGGAGGCTTGAACAAAACTGATCTGTCGGAACAATCTAAGATAGTCAGATGCAGCTTATTATACTCGCTTGATTCGTAGCTAGGCAGCTTGGTCCTCTTCCCGGCTTCAGCTGCAATGTCCATGCCAGCACCAACGGCTTTCATGGAATTGCGCATGAAGTCTCGGAAACGAGCTTGCAAGCAACCCATCAATCGGCACGAAAAAATGATTCCAAGTAATTCTTTTCCAGCTTCATCAAATGAAGCCCACGAAGAACCCGAGGATTTGTCCACCGCATCAGCGACCATGACTGCTGTAGTCTCTTGTGCTAAGCCAAGCAAATCTGTACTGACGTCGGATGCACCTGAAACCAGCATGCTTAGCTCATCAACATTGAAGCTGTCGATCTTGGAAGCGGCCTGGAACATGTGGAACTCAACCAGCCCCAACGACACCCGGCTTGTTGCTACAATGAGAACGACAATAACATGTGAATTCTAAGAAATACACCGCATGTAACGACAGCCTTAGTTTGTCATCATTTGCGTATGAAAAGGCCAATCCATGAAAAGCATAGTTGGAGCTTGGAACTCAAAGTTGGTCTGCAATATGAATGTGCGGCAAGGACGAAGCAGGGAGGTATATAAATAGATCCGGCCGCACCGAAGGTGCTGAGCTTTGTTCCAAAGCATATACTAATGCAAAAATCGTAGCAATCACAAGAGCTTATGTAAGGCACCCCCCTTTCCCTGTGTTGGGTGGCGCCTTTTCGCATATTAAAAGTACATAAGTACGAGGATTGATGGGGATTCTAGACTTCGAACCTAACAAAAGAATGGATGGAATGACTATACGGATGCAAAATTTGTTGCTGCATCAGTTCAGCAAGCCTGTTTGATATATTTTCTATGTGTTTGAATGATGAATATCTGTATCAACTGCGCACGATATAGAAGGACACTTGCTTCTATGCTAAGCCCTGAACTCACACATTCTGAGGCAACGGCGTTCGTCGCGAAGCGACTCAAATCAACATATTGAAACAATTGAACAATGACTGATCAAATCATGTCTGTGAATTGGAGAAATGGCAAACTTCTCAATTTCAGCTGCCTGTTCAGCCAAATTTTTCAGAAGAGTCGGGTTGCTTGCCCCGAGAATGGAAGTTGACCACCAAGCAGTTGCCAAATCTCTTGGAGAAGCAAGATCAGAGACCAAGACATCCACGCAAGCTGCATGAATTTGCGAAGGTTGTCTGCTGTTCATCATGGATAGGCCCCACAGAAAAGATACAGCGGATCGGTTCCTTCTGGATCTTAGCAGGAGATCCAAAGCAAGGCGTTCACGTCGAGCCGCCTGACATGCAAGGAGTGTATAGTCATAGCAAGCAACGGAAGGTTCCAACTCAGCATCCATCATGGCATGCAGCGTCTTCACTGCTTGCTCCCACAAGCTGCCATGCTGAAGCGCATTGAGCAGCGTTCCAAAAACCACCACATTTGGAGCTTCTGCATCCGCTAACATGTGCAATGAAGCCTGCCATTGTAGACCTCGTCCATACGCATTGATCGCCACACTCTGGGTTATCATGTTGCTCTGCACTCGAGCTACTTCCAATTCTTTAAGGAGCTCTAAACCCAAGTGCCACTGCTCGCCTTTGGCACATGCGCTGATCAAGAGGTTATACGAAACGATTGTCAGTTCTAGACTCCCTTTGTAAACTTGCTCCAGAAGGTCAACAGCTTCTCTCCAGCGGCATGATTTTTCGCTGGCACTCATAGCTGCAGTGAAAGTCACGATGTCTTTGTGTAAACGGACTAGAGTCGGAAACCCCAGCAGCCGTGTCGCATGCTTCCACTGACTCGCTTCAGCGCAGCAACTGATGGCCGCGTTGCAGGCCACAATGTCCAGCTGTATCTGAGATAAATGTAACTCACTGATCAAAGAGAGTGCATATCGCCACTGTTCTTGACATGCCGCAATTGCAGCCGCATAAGAAGTTGAATCTGACTGGATGTTGGCCTGCTGCGATTCTCTCAAAAGCTCCAAAGAATGCTCCCATTTGTTCGCTTTCCCACAGGTAGAGATGATGGCAGTGTAAGCTATGCGATCAGCAGGCAGGCTCAGACCTTTCAGTTTGGCAAACAAGGACAGCGCATATGGCCATGGTTGGTTTGATTCAAACCCATCGCCAACCTCGCCAGTAGGCTGATTCTTGTAGAAGCATGCGCTGCAGGATGCACTTATAGCAGTCGTATACAAAATCGCATCAGCTTCGACTTCTTGCTGTTCTAGGGCATCAAGCAAGTGAACAGCCCACTGCCACTGGGAAACTTCACCACACGCTTGAACAGCAGGAGTGTGTGTTAGTAAGCTGCTGCTCATTTTGAGCTTTGGAAGCGAGCCTAAAAGACATAAAACCTGCTCCCACTGAGAGTCGCATGCGGCGATTGCTGTACTTATGACTCTTTGGTCTAATTCTAAATCAAGTTCAGCGAATAGAACCACTACATGTTGCCATTCTTTCGCTTGCCCACATGCTTTCATGACTGCATTCTGTAGAAGTAAATCTTCTTTCACTTTTCTTTCACGAAGCAAGCTTAGCAGCTGCAAAGCGTGTGGCCACTGATGTGCGTTGCTGCAAGCGCCCACTGTTAAGCCAAACTCCACTGCTTTTGCGCCTGCCATATCATTGAGAACTTTGATGGCTTGTTCCCATTGAGAGCAGCCACCCAAGGCTTTTAGTGTAGACTGATAGGTGATTTGATCTGGGAGAAGCATCTTGCTGGGTAGGTTCTCCAGGATGTCCAAAGTTAGCCACCACTTCTTCGGGATTGAAAGCATGGCAATCACCGTGTTTGCAGTCACAATGCTTGGCGAGACTTGCCTACTATCCATTGAATGAAAAAATGCGCATGCAATTTCCCATTCTTTGCCTTTCGCCAGTGCTTTGAGCACAGTATTGAACGCAAAAATGTCTGGAGAAAGGCCAAGCTCTGGCATTGAATCAAACAAATGCACAGCCATTCTCCACTGACCATCCAAGCTGCTTATTGAGCCGGTCAGAAGTCGTAGATCTGGGGAAATCCGCAAATTGAAAGACTGCTGCAAAACTTCCAAAGCCATCAACCATTGGCCACCCTTACCGCAAGCTTTGATACAACTTGCAGTGGATACCACGTTCGGCAAAATCTGCACTGCATTCATCTTGTTCAGTAGACTCAGCACCTCTTCCCATGCACGTTGTTGCGCGAAACCTTCGATGGCTACATTAAAATGATGGACGTTTCCTTCCAACCGGGCCGCGAGGATAGTATGAAGAATCTGCAGGACAAGGTCCGGACTTCTGCGAAATGCACTCAAGATCCTTGTGACCTTTTGGGGTCTTTGCTGCCAAGACAGGAAGCCACGCCCTTGGAGGAACGGTCTTAGTGCTTGGTCAACCGTCTCTTGACTTGCTGGCAGCCGGAGTTTCTGCAGCCGGATTGCCTCAGCCCAGCTACTGAGATCTGGGGCAGGTCCCACAAATCTGCTCGAAAGGTGCATGGGCATGATGTTCAACACAGATAAACGAAATCATTCGCTCTCTAGATTTGAGCAGCTTTGAAAGGGTCAGGGGCAGGATCGGGCACGAATGAATAAAAACAACACGACTTTTGTTGATTCTCTGTTTGTGAGGTTGGGGATGTCTACAGGGAGGGATTGCTGGGATTGAGAACTTGAGGTCCATTGGTTTGATTCTCTGTTGGGGCGTCCTCTTCCCTGTCGCTTTTGCAACTGGCCGCAAAACCCTTAGCTGTATCTCCCAGAGTTGCCTGCCTTTCAAGGCTGTGTCATACCATCTATAAATACGTATGTATACGCAAAATATCCGTTTATCCGTCCATCTATCTGTCCACAACCATAGCTGGGCGAACGGACGGACGGATGGACGGAAGGAGAGATGCATGGATGGATAGATATAGAGATAGATTGGTTGGGCGATAGACAGCTAGACAGAGAGGTGCACAAATAGACAGATACAGTCAAAGGATAGACAGAGAAACACACAGGCAGATTCCAGCTGCCGATGTTGAAAACCTCCGCCACCGCCGCACTGCGGTACTAGTGGTACAATTTTCCACACCAATTGGACGACCATCAGCCATGGTGAAACAGAAGCGTTGACCATACTCAGGACAAAAAGAAAAGAAAAATCTGCTTCAAAGTGACAAAGAGCTGAATCTGCAAGCAAGAAGCCAAGTCCATGAGGAGTTGAGGGACGAGGCATTTCGTAGCCCCGTCTAGAAACCGTAGCCCTTTGACTCATGGGATAAGTCAGATATATAAAGGATATGCCTTTTGAGCCAACATACAGGTCTTCAGCTCAAAATTAAAAAGTGTGGCAGCCTTGTACCACCAAAAACAGCAGCTGGCGCAGAAAAGTGCATGCTGAGGTTCGAGCAAGCTCATCATGGGTCATGCCAATTCCGGAATCTTCAATTACAAATTTCCTGCCGGCAGCTTGCAGAGGCAAAGTGGAGATGCCAGCAAATGAACGAAAGGGATTGGTGAAAATCAACCAAGCCATCTGGAAATTCCAGCCCCAAATCATGACAGACCCTGGCCAGGAAAGTCAGGAAACCGAAGCAAGAAACCAAGGCGGCAACTCTGGACACAGTCCAGCAAGCACAAGAGACATATCAGCACCACCAAACTCATGCCCATGCCCCATATGGCCAAGGATCTCTAAAGTATGGGGAATTGCTGTCCACGTTACTGTTGATGGAGAAGAAATTGGTGAACACTCGAAACAAGAGGAGTCAACATTCCAACGTCAACCTGTCAGGCAGCAGGAGTTAAGCAACGTAGTCGGAAGCAAGAAAGACTGGGGAAATGTGTGCGAGCACCGAAAAGAACAAGAAAAATCCCCTACTGGAAGAGCCTCCCTCTAGTTTCATGATTTAAGTGAAACAAGTTGAATTGTAGAGAGGCAAATTGGCAGCCTGTACTGATCAATGTTTTACAAAGCGCACTTGTGGTGAACGCGAAGGGGGCAAAGGCAGAATGAGCGTCTGTACAAAATCAACAAACACGGAAAACTCTAGACCATTGTTACAGGATGTTCTGTTCCGCAAGGGACGACTCTACAGCCCTCTATTCCTCCCTGAGAAATCGCTGCAGGCCTTTCATTTTCACATACGCTGAGGGTGACTTGGAGCCTCACGTGGCAAAACTGTCATGCCTGATACAAGAAAAATAACAGCCAAAAAAACCTGAAAGAATGGCAAAGGAATGGCGAAAATCTGCTCGAAAAAGACTGAGCCATCTACGGACGCTCGGAGTCGCTGACATCTTTCACTTGCTGAGTGGTCTGCCTTAAACCATTTCCAGAACCATCTGACTCTGGAAGTATTTGCCGGCACTTTCAAATTGTTCACAATTGCAATCCCAAAGGTCCCCACAAGAATCGAAGCTTTTCGCAAGCATCTGAAGCATTCGAGATCAACTCCCGAATGAAAACCTGCCATCTTTTCATGTCAACTAACAACATGCAGTTTTGCAGCTCGAAGTCTAAAAACCAACAATGCGCGCCTCTTTGTCAGTGTACAGAGAATGCGCTACTATGTCCAAAAGCTTCTTGGTCTCTGCCTGACAGAGGATCACCATTGCCGAGTGACTGAGCTGTTGTACAGTTGTATATCAAGGTTTTCTTCACATCGCCCCGAACCCCTCAAGCCTTGAACTCGTGAGTTTCTGTCGAGAACGGCCTGTGCAGCAAAGTCTCTCCTTACGCTTGAACAATTCCGAGCTGGTCAGGGTCCTTGTCCACCGATGTGTCCGGCTGGCAACTCCTGACACCTCAGCACTTGCAATTTATTTGGACTAGACCTTCAGGAAACCATGGCTGCTGGAATGCTCCAGCAAGAGATGGTAACAACATAATTTGTTAGCAAACAGGACTTGAAAGCTGAGAGAAATGCTGGCAAACATCGCGCCAAAGAACTTCTGTGCCTGCGTGCGAATGGCAAAATGATTGCATCCATCAGCTTCAGAAACTTCGGATGCATAATCTGACTACAAAATGTCCAAAGTAAGCCATCTCTTCATCCACGGCTGCCTCAAACTTTCCAAAGGCCGTCGAGTTTGCCGCCCGGCTCTGGCTATGTGCCGCGCAGGTGTGCGCCTTGGACCCAGGTGTGCGCCCGGGGCCGTAGCAAGAATTATAAAAATGTGTGTGACTTTGTCCCTGGCAATTACTTGCTAAAGCAAGAGCAACTGAACAACTTCAGCCAGCTGACGAGAGCTTTCGTGATAAGAGAGGAAGGCTAAGGGATCGAAAGGTGAGGGAGAGGAGGGAAGGAGTTGGGGAAAGGTCAGTCTGCGGAGCGGCAATGGAAGGAGAGATGGAAGGAGGGATGGGGGGATGGAGGGAGGGATGGGGTTATAGAAATTCATAACTTGGGAAAGTTGCTCCCAAAGGCAGGCAAGACCTTGGCTCTCTGAGTTGCACTGGGTGCGAGGCAAAATACGATGCATCGGGCTTGACCTTGTAACGACTGGAACGGTCAGTCTTCTGCCGCCAGGACAACACCAATAGGACAAAATGGTGGTTGATAGAGGTCAATGATGATGATAATCAAGGTTTTTGATTGATACTTCAATTTTGTTCCAAAAAAGAGTGAAGTCTGGAGTCATGCTTCAAGTCTGCGAAGCTAGGACACCGTGCCAACCAAAATTGCTGACGGTATAAGCTACAAAATTGTCTGGAAATGGCGGCATCAAGACACTCCCATCAGCTGAAGACTGAAGATCCTCTCATGCACAAGTGCGAAGAAGTGATTTTTTGTTCATTTGTGATTTGTAACCCTGCAAATCTCACACCCTTACCATCCTTACCCAACTTGGCAAAAGTTGGCAAACAAAAAGAGCAACACGATGCAACACGTCAACTCGTTAAGCAAATTTCGATCACTCGGTTTCGCTCGGAGGTGTGAAACAATGAAACTATCACCGCAGCTTCAAATGCCTGAGCAGTTGGAGATCCGGCTTCGGTTGACCAGTAATTCAGTTGAGTCAGCTGAGTCAGTTGAGTAGTGGAAATCCGAAGTTGAGTCAGTCACTTCTTCTTGGAGTAGCAGTGGAAAGTATGCTCTTGACGATAGTGAGGATTTCTCGGATACCTCATAGGTGTGGCCAACTTTCGAAAGCAAAGTCTGATGTGAAGACAAAAGAGACAAAAGACAAAGCACAACAGAAAGGTCAGGGCACTGTTTTCCTTCCACCCAGGGTCTCAGGTAGTCTGGAACCTGCGCTGACCTTCGTCAAACGCAATCGCTGAGGCCAACTGTTGCAGAAGTTGAAACAAGACCAAGTGACTCACCTTTTAGGTTTTTCCAACGAAGACAAACTCATCAAGAAAGTTGACTTCTCCTCTGTGTGCGTAGAAGCCAAGTCACCATCGCGATCGTTTTGCAACGTTCGTCATGGCCTCTGTGAGTCGAAACTGTCAGTCGCTCCATGTGAGGTGCTCGTGATCAGAATGGGAGCTGGTTCTCCACATGAATCACTCAGTGCCAGTCCTGCTTATGCCGAACATTTGCACTGCAATCCACTGCCAGGATCGGAACCTCTGCATCATTCCCGCAGTATGGTGGCATTCATATGTTGCTTTCAACAAGCATCACAGGCGTTTCTCAGCTTTGGCACTGCGACAATAAGTCCACGGAATCCAAGATCCTCTGGTCCTGTCTTATGAGTTCCTTGCGTGCCACCTCTTGATGACATACCGACACTCACTGCAGCGAAGTTTGAGAACCTTTGAAGCGACTGAAGGGTAACAAACAGTACAGGCTGTGCTTCAAGGAATTCAGGGCGCTTCGCACAGAGTCTGAAGCCTTCACTTGATTCAAATCATAAATATTTGAACAATGAAGCTTGGATGAAATCTGAACAATGACCATGTTCCTTTGAGTTGCAGGCACCACGCTTCATTGAAAACCGCCGGTCCTGTCATGGGGAGCCGGCATGAATGAGTTGATGTGAATGAATGCATGTCTTGACAAATCTCTGACTAAACAAAGCCCATGTAGAAAAAGCAACATAGTGACATAGATAAGAGACAAAAGCTTTCATGGCGGACATGGTGGCAAACGCAAAGAGGTCAATGCAGCAAAACATTTGACAAACACTGTTCGGAACTATGTATCTTTTGACATGGCAAATGTCTACGAATTACAAATGCAGGTCCTGGGTCATTGGTCCAAGGTCCAACGATGAAGCATCCAGCGTACCTGAGACCAGCCGTCTCAGGGTCCCAGCTCTGTCCCTTTGGAAGTCACCCTTGGAAGCCCAACAACCCTCTAAGCTTATCTTAGCTTATCTAAGCTTATCTCAGCGAATCTAAGCTTATCTTAGCCTATCTAAGCTTATCCAAGCTTATGCGAGATCCAGCAATTGGTAAAACGCGTGGCCACCAGCCATGATGCACTTTCGGGGTGACAGCGATCCTCCCATCTCTGCCTGTAAGGCCAGTGAGACGCGGAGTGAAGGCTGGAGCTGTGCTCATCAGACTGGGAAGACTGCGCAGATGGCCTCAGCGTTGTACCCGTTGGTTGTTGGCGAATGATGCTGGCTAGTGAGGCTAGTGAGGCTAGTGAGGCTAGTGGTTAAGACACTGGTGAGTGATGCCTTCAACCAGTGATCAATGGTCTATAACGGGTCAATCTCATTTTCTTTTGATGGTTCTTTAACGATTGACAACCTCATGGTGGTTTGGATGTTGCAATAATTTTGATTGCTTAGTGCTTCCTCTAACAACCTAGTCCAGCAAGGCAAGTGCTGCAATTTTCCATAAGTTTTCTTCGGGATGGCAATTTCAACCGGAAACAGTTTTCCAAAGTAAAAAGGAACATGTGAACTACTATAATATGTATGTTTGAATATGTGTCTGTATCCATATGTCTACCTAGCCATGTGCGCGTACACATACACATAGCATCACATAGCTATGATATACTTTGGTTTCCCGCAAAATTCATTGCTTCGTCCCCTGCTGAGCTAGATATGATAAAGCATCTCGCATTACTTTCTACAATATTTGATCTCTCTCTTGCCCTACCTCTTCCATCCGCGCTCTCCTGTGAGTCATCCCTCTCTCTCTCTCTTTTTCTTAGTTGCGGCGCCTCTCTTGTACTAAAAGGCACCATTTCTCAACGCAAGTTGTATTTTCTCGGTGACAAATCGCATGATTTGTGTCTTTAATGAGCTACTTCTCCCTTGAACTTTCTACGGGCTTTCTGACTCCCAAGCAGACTTCCTCCCATTCCTACGCCACTTTTTCTCTTGGATGATTTTATTTTTGGGGACTTGTCTCTGGGATGAGAGAGGTCTCTCTTTGAGTCATATCCACTTCTTGCTACGGAACTATGTGGCATGCCATGTCCTGTTTGGAGCAATGTCTCCTAATGGTCTCTCTTCAGCTGTCTTATTAACTGCGCTGCTACATCGTTTGAGGTGTTCAATAGCCATCCTGAGGTTTTCTTTTCTTTGGGTCATTTATTTGCGAAGCAACCTCTCTTTTGAATTCTCTCTTTGCCTTTGGGATTCTGTGGTCAGCACAACGTTTGATACCACCACTGCAATGCTTAGAGGTGCTGCGAGAACCATGGGTTTAGTGCCTTTGTTTCTTCCCTGCAAAAACAGATCTCAGAAAAGCATGCATGTGCAGAAGTTGGTACACTTTCTTGCAAAGCGCACCATTTCATCCACATCAAGCCGCCAAAGACACAGCACCAATTCTCTTACACTGCATTCCCTCTGGAGATGTCTGTCCCCTCGAATATCTTTCTTTTCCCTTGCATTACTTCTAGTTTTGCATACCCCTCCTCTTCAATTTGATTTGGTGTCTTTACTTCATAGTTTCTCTTCCACAGTGAGTTCAATCGGCGATAGCGTCCACCAAACATCTGAGTGACCATCTGACAGAATCTGACCATTGGGAGTACAATTCGTAGCAAGTCTAGCCGCTAGGCCTTGGCATTTCAGTGTCAAGACCCTGGCTTCGTCGACAGAGTGAAGTCAGAAGGGTTGCCATGGCGCAGATCGAAGTGGCTACTGTAAGCCGATCCGGCTTTCTCAAGACCCAACTAGGACCTAAGTAGGACCTAACTAGGGCCTCACTAGGACCTAACTAGGACCTAAGTAGGACCTAACTAGAGCCTAACTAGGACCTAACAGTCCTAACAGTACTCATAGTGTGAAGCAGGGGCTTGCCAAGTAGGTCACCTGCCTTGTGCCTGTCCTCCCTGTGCTGACTTTGAAGAAAGGATGAATGGCGAGGCATCAGTACCTCTTCTGGCAGCGTTCCTGGCAGTACGCCTGCAACAGTCCTGTGTCAATTGAAGAACTTGCGCGGCATCAGATATCATGGGCTGACAGAAACAAGTGTTGCACGGCAAAAGATGCAAAGTTTGGGTTCAAGTTCAAGTGATTATTACAGCACATTTGGTTCACACAACAAGGAAGGACCATTTTCTCGCGACCTTGGCCTACTGCTTACTGCCCCTGTTCTACCAGCACCACTTCAGATGATGGTTGGGTGGAGGGATTGAGGGGTCCAACTCCCCCAAAACCCTTGGAGTGCATCTGCTGTGCTGGAAAATCAACTGCATGGGCGTTAGCTACTTTCGAAAATGGTACCCTCAGTAAGACCTATGATAGGTTTGGATAGATTCGCCGGAATGAGCATGGAGTTCTGAATAAACTCCTGCCAAATGCCCCTGCAGTGCACGCATGTAAAAGAATTAGCATTCTGGATGTTCCCTTTAGACCTGGATTTTCCAGTCAAGGGTACATCGGAAAATCTAACATAACTATGCATTCTGGCCACAGCTTTTTCTTCAAAAGAGCTCAACTTTAAGAATCTACTCCAGGAACACTACATGCAAAGCTCTGGCTGCATAGGAAATGGAGGCGAACCACAAAAGTGACAAGTTGTAGTCACTTGGCGGAGAGGAGAAGCTGAAGCTTCTAAATGCTACCTGGCAGGCAAAAGCTTCCAAATGTTCAAAAAAGCCCTTTGAAATCTGAGATATCTCTGCCCACGCCTTTGGCCTTGCAGCTTTCCATAAAACACAGATGAGACCTTAAAAGCTCTGCTCAAGGGTCACACTGAGCTTATGCATAATATTACATTTGGGCCCCCATAACCAAAGCTTTTTGCAGCACAAAACAGAGCGGATCTAGGAACAGCACGGCCAACGCTGTCATTGCACCAAGCACCAATCGCTTCTGCAAGTGCATCAAAGAATCGGCATCAAAGCAAAACTCTGCAAAACTGGATGGTCAAGAAATGTCAAAGCACCGTGATGCTTTTGAGTTCTGTTGAGAGTGAATGTGAAGCAATTGCTTTTCGAACAGCACCGCTGTGGATGGTCTGTGGATTTCAAACAAAAAGGCTCCAAGGACAAAGACAATGCGATCCAGTATCTGCAAAGAGAGCTCTGACGCTGTTTTGCTTCTAACATGCTCAACTTGAGCAATACGCAAACAAAATGTTCGTTGGATACCCAACATAGCACGGGAAACAGTTTGTGCCTGTGTCTGCTTGCCGGACCAATCGTGTGACCTCTTTTCAGTCCTTCCACGTAGCAGGTGTCAAAAGCACTTCTGCACAAACGAAAGGTTTGTGTTTCTCCCAAACAAACCTCTGAGAGATGGCTGACAAGGGGAACCAAAGCAGAATCCAACTCTGGCGGCGTCCTTTCCAGAATGCGCTCGCACGCAGCCTTGAGTCTTTTCCCAAGTGGTCCGCCGGCTCCAACACATTTGTCACTCCTTGAGCTCAAGTCATCTTGGAAGTGACTGGAAGTAACTTCTCTGAAAATGCTAAGCCCAGGGCTGCGCCAAGACCTCTTCTGCAAACTGCCTAAACCAGGAATGGACCTCAAGGATCATCAAGGATCATCAAGGATAGTGCAGGCAAGAAGATTTCACCCTGCACCGCAAAGGTCTCCCGGGCTCTCAGGACGGTACGGCATCTGGACCATCGCAGCATGCAACGATGAGCCGGGCAGTGAGCCCCTTGCGAATCTTGACGACACCAGTGAACCTTAGCAGCAACTGCACCCACGACTTTTCATAAGGTCTCTCAACATGTTGTGAAAAGGCGGAGAACAAAGATACGCCATCCTGTCCTCAAGGTTGAATCAAGAAAATGCGTAATGCAATTGAGGTCCCAACACCAGAGGGTTGTCAAAACATGCAACGAGTGTTGCAATGGCCATCACCTCCGTTGATTGAAGAACATGATGCCGCCAGAACTGATTTCAAGGCTTTGGACAACATAGCACCATGCCTGTGGAATGGCGCAAAAGCGGTAGATGGAAGGAGTCTTGACCTAATGAACTCAATGTGCCAGTCGCACATGCGTCCAAATTGCACAACAGCAGCAATCTGAGCTGCGTGCTCGCTCAAGGTACCTTGCGTATGTTCATGAAAAGTTTGAAAGGTATGAGGCCAAAGCCAAAAAATATGTTATCGCATCCAAGAAGTGCTTTCAGCTGGACAGTGCATGTTTGCCTAAGCATCTCTTCTTGCTGGGTCACTCGAGAGAGTCTGGCACAAGCTCCAATGCATCTGCCACCAAATGGTTCAAACACATCAGAGCCTAAGCTCTACTTTCAAAATCATTCTCAATAAAAGTACTTGGAAGATAGATTTCGCTCAGGACAGCTTTCACTCTAGGCCCAATGCTTGAACACCAACACCCTTTGCCAACTGTTCACCACCGACCTGGCAGAAAGCCACGCTGTACCTAGTGTCACTTGAGCAACTGAAACGCTGCACCTTCACTGGCAAGAGCTTTCCTGATCCATGAATTGTTGACAGGTGCAATGATGTGCAACAGTAACATCAGTAGTTCTCACAGCAACTGTCAGTAGGCGCGAAAAGCCACCCTTGCACCCTTACACATCGATCATCAGCGATCATCTGTCCTGCTCCGTGAGATGTGGGCAAGGCAAACTCACCCAGGTCGTTGCTGCATGCATAGGTTTTCCAGACCTGGGAAGGTTCTGGAAGCGTAAGAAAACGCTTCCAAGTCAATCCTCCAAGACTACTTCAAGACTGAGATCCCAAGTTATTTGGGAAACAAAGTTGGAAACTTAAATTGAAACTTAAGTCAAATAAAAGCAATTAAATTGAAACTGAGTTGAAGAAAGTTCAGTTCCAAACCGACTGAGGCCAGAAAGCCCGTCCATCGACCTCGCTCAGCATTGAAATTGCAGCTCTCTTGAACGACTTGCAAAGCATCTGTGAATCACATATGGAAAAAGCTGAAATCATAATGACCAAAGCACATAGTCTTCCAGGTAGTCACGGATGATATTGGTCTTCTGGAGAAAAAGACCCATTGAGTTGGCGAGTCCTTGGCTGCGACACTGAAGCTTGGAATCACCATATGATGCGCCTTGTAAGGAAAAAGAGTTCAAACTGAAACAGCATCAATTTTTGGTGGTCGCAACTAAGTTCCCAACCGAGGTTGGCAGGTTCCTTTTGCGGATCTGCCTATCAAGACCACATTGCTTGCCAAGTGGAATAACAGGCACCAGAAAGACTGACAAAAGCAAAAATGCTTGGTACAATTCCAAGTGGTCGGCGCAAAATGGCCACACTCGTTCACCTGGCAGCTGAGCATTCCCACTTTGCAACGATTTCTCAACCCTGTCTTTTGCTGCCCAACCTTGTCCTGCCAAATCTTTGTTCTCCTCAAGGGCTCTTGCCAAAGAGAATATTGTACTTCTTGAGGGGTCTACTCTATCTAGAGTAGAAGTATCTTGAGATCGAAGTTTTACGTCTACAAAAGGAGTCTACGCATCAATGCGCTCTGGAGCTGCTCTGCTTCCAAGAATCCATTCCGCTTGCAATGAAGATTCCAGTCAAGCCCTCGCCCACTAGGCCAGCAACCATGTGGCAGTAGCCTGCTCGTGCTGACCATCCAGAAAAACAGAACACATGTCGTGCAATTATGCGTGATCAAATGTGATAAATATACAAAAACAAAAAACAGTTCGCTGTCTAGCCCGAGCAACGGTCGTATGCCGCTTGGTCGACAGTTCCCTGTGCAAGATCGGCGGAGACCTGAGTGATGGAGAAGGAGAAAGGAGGGAAGAATGAAGAATATAGATGAGAATAAGGATGAGAAGAAGGATGAGAAGAAGGAGCCAAAATGAAAGATGAAGCAGATAGAAGAGGCACAGGACATCCTAAGACCTAAGAACATCAAAGTCGCAGGTTGAATTTCTCTGCTCAAGTTCCCTGGCTCAATGTTCCTTCCAAAGACCAAGGTTCCCGCATATTCAGCCATACCAGCTCCCATCTTGTCAGTGATGTCTCTGATGACTTGTCGACTGCCTGCTGAGTTGAACAAGATCCAGTGCCCATGTCACTCCGCAATTTCTACCATCTGCCGCAACAACAGCTGACCTTCGGACAGCTTCGCGAAGACCCTTGCCTTGTCAGAGACAGCTTTCCCCAATGTCATTTTCACCACGAGGTTCAGCCCGAGCTGGGCATCAAATCAAATCAGTCAATTCAACTCATTCCAATGGCTGAGGTCTGATCGACACGACCAAAGTTTTCAACCAGCGTCTTCTCATCGGCTTCACCAACGCCTACCATTCTCTGGCGATTGCAAAATCAGTGGAATCAAATGATGTCATTTCAAAAGCGCAAATCAATGGGAAGGATAAACTCGAAAATACATTATCGATCCAATCACAGCTTGCCGGCCTTTGATGCTGCAGTCTGGGTCAGTCAGCCTCGTTGGCACAAAGAGAGCTGACTCGCAGCATGAAATTGAGGACAGGTTCGAAATGTATGCTGCCGTAAACTCCATGAGAGCGAGTCAAGTTTGTTTTAAACACCATTGCCCGGCCCCAAAACCAAAGATAGGAGGAGCCTCTTCGCACCGAAAGAAATTAGTTCTTCCTGTTTTTCTTTTTCCCGACCTGCCATGGCACTAACACTGAACAGATCCTCGTTGTCTTTGCTGATCTTCGTGGCCTTTTCCATTTCAACCTGGCCTTTGTATGCTACCATGTCATCTTCGACAGTATCAAGGGCGCGAAGCACCTGAGGTCTGCATCTGATATCGTGGCTTGACAGCTTGCAACCTGCTTAGCGGCCTCGCTGTAGTCTGAGCCTCCTGCCAGATAAAACACGCAAATGTCAATGCCTCGAAAAAGCAAGAGAAAAAAAGAAGGATAGAACTCAAACAAAAAAATCGTAGCCCAAACTAGCCACTGATCCGGTAGTGGGGGCTTAGTGACCCTAGTTGGGGACTTGTGTCCACCACAGCACTCAAATAGCCACTCAACAAACCAAGTATACACAAAAATTGAATGCATCGAAGTACGTCCCTAAGCCCTGTCAGTGCGTCATTAGATTTGACGTGCACACGAGTCTGTGCATATATGATCAATATAATATGTAAATACATATACTATATACCTGCTATATCAACTATGATATATCAAGACAATGAGCAGCATCAAGACAATGTGCATTCAGAATCCCCAAACCCCCGCCAAACCAGCAGGTTAACCCCGATGTAAACCAGGCAGTTGGGTAAATCCATGTGCCCTTGGAGTCACCTAGAGCAGAACTGCCGCTAGACTCAGTGGCATCAGGTGATGCTTCATCTCACTCTCTCGATAGCCATAGGTATTGGAGCTTTACCTCTACAGACCATGGTATATGCATCAACTGAGCTGGATTCATCCCGTGTAATCAACATCATACCGTCAGAATCATCACCACTAAACTCAATAACAACCACAACCACAACGATGACGAGGACGAGGACGACGACGGCGACGACGACGGCGACGACGACAACAACAACAACCTGCTGCTGCTGCTGCAGCAGCAGCACAGCAAGGGAGTACATTTGCAATGGCGACGATACTCAGTCCACTAAGGCACAAACCCAACTGTGTAGGCAGCTGCCGAATGACTGCAGCGAAAGATCTGGACACCTGCAAGGCCAAGCTGCACTGGTAGTCTTCTCCTTAAAATGCTGAATAATGACTGGGCGACGATTCTATAGTGGTTTTGACAGCTATCATATCATCGTGATTAACAAAGTACTCGCCAATAATGGACACAAATGCATTATTGGACACAAATGCATTATTTATGACCATGGTCAACCACCAACTACCATTCTTATAATTATGCTAGTTACAGAGAGTTACAGCATCTCAGTGGCATTTAATGGCCCATACTTAAGCACTGTCAGTCACCGATTGAGTCAAACAGCAGCATTCAAAAAGCGAAACCTTGCCGAGCATGTCGTCGCAAAACTCAACATCTTCGTCGTTCTGTCCCTGCACACAAGGGTGCTCATGTCATGTTGATTTGGCTTGGATGGCCCAGCTCATGTGGGGAGCTCTATCATATACGTTAGACATTTCATGATATGTCTCAACACCTAGAAATGCGACAAGTGGAAATCCATTCGCTTCTGAAAGAGTTCTCGCCTTGATGTTGTTCTCCAAAAGTCCTGTGCACCTCAGAGCTCGGGTCCTGTCTCAAGGCCTGGAAAACGTCTCGGACTTCGCAGCTCAGGGCCGAGCTTCAGCCTGAGTCCAGAGAGGATCTCCAGCGGCCTGAGTCACTTCGTGGCTTCACAGTTGGAATGCGTTCGGTTGGAACGGCCGTTGGAACAAGTTGGAACGCGCAGCTGGAACTTCCACGGGTTGGTTCAGAAGGCCTCATCAGTTGATCCAGCTTAGGGTTCTTGTGGGTGGGAACCTCCAAGACAGGTCACAAGGTGCCATGGTGCCGTGGTCACAGCGGTCACTTCATCACTTCAGGCCTTGCCATAGCCACCTTGCTTCACATCGCCTGCATGCGGCACCCATCTGCAGCCACACGTGATTCTCAGCCACTCCAATTCCCCAGTCGCCTGCAGACTTTCCCACGTCCGCTTTCCCTCTGCCAACAAACCCAACGACACCTCAGCACACGCGTAGCACACGCAGCACCGGGTGTGGTCACCGTGATCTCTGCCTGCTGTGGAGCACTGAGACAGCAACGATCTTCGTGTTCGGCTTGCAACACAACCTTGCGACGTTCCTGAGAAGAATTCAAAAGAAGCATCTCACAACAAAAATGAGATGCTCTTTGTCAAAGAAATACTATGACTTCAATGACTCTGAGATGCTCTAAACATTTGGGTTTTCTGGAAACAACAGCATGAGATGCTCAACGGGTGCCTCTCCGCCTTCTTTCAGAGCAGCAGCTTCGGCCTTACCAGAGATCGAGTGAGTTCCACTCAGATTTCTGTGTCTCGTCCATGTCAAGTTGATCAAAATGCAGGACAAAAGGGACAAAGAATGAAAAAAATGGAAAATCAATATTTAGAATCATGTAAAATGGTTTGATGTTGATGTAAAAAAAAAGATGTAAAGACCTGTTATTTTTCTCTGCAAAAATCTGTTGACAATCTACCGTTGCCTTGGCGATCTCATCCAACACGGGTTTGGCATTGCCAAGGCCCCCGTGAAACTCCTGCAGAGAGCTTAGAGTTTCTCTCAGCTCAGAACAAAAACTCCATTTGGTTCCAACTTCTGCACCTTCGTGCAACCCGAAAAAGAGATGGCATGGTGGTGTGTCTTTCATTTTTTTTTCTTTCACAATCCAAGCTTTCAAAAACTTGCTGCCACATGCTGCACGGACCCACATTCCCAACGCGGATCTCCGGCGCAGTGTCAAAACGATGGATCGAAGCCACATCTACGTACCTTTGTGCAGATCTTGTGCCCACAAACTCAGCCAAATACTGAACACATGTGACACATGTGCTGCTAGCTCTTGAGTAGAGAGACACTGACGTCACTACGTTGACTCAAAATGTGACAACGAGCATGAAATATTCTATGAGAACATGAGAGACAGTGTGCTGATCGCTTTGATGAAAAGCATCCGGCGATCATGATGAGAACACTCATCTGCGATCATCGGCGCCATTGTAATTCAATTTGATCATGACAACTAATCAGCGCCATCATCATGACGGTGATATCCAAACAAAGACAGAGTCATCCTCGAGATCATCATCATCATCATCATCATCATCATCAAAGACAGAGTCATCCTCGAGATCATCATCATCATCATCATCATCATCATCATCATCATCATCATCATCATCATCATCATCATCATCATCATCATCACTGTCAGATAATTGCTCCAGGGTTGTTGTCATTGTCATCATGGTCAGTGTATAATATTCATTCTGTAGACACATCATGACGATGATGAAGGCAGTGATCAAACCGACTAGGACCAGTATGATGCAAGTGAAACAGCGGATAATGTATATGGGATCAGTTCGAGAGGACAAACTGCTTGTCAAACTCATGGCCATTAGATTCTGTAACCTACCATAACTCTTGTTTAAAGCCAGCAAAGAATGCTTGAGGCTACGCCTGTGCTGCAAACTCCAAGTTCCAGACTTGTCAGTTTGGAGGGCC
The DNA here is from genome assembly GCA_009767595.1 of Symbiodinium kawagutii. Taxonomy (NCBI): domain Eukaryota; class Dinophyceae; order Suessiales; family Symbiodiniaceae; genus Symbiodinium; species Symbiodinium kawagutii. The sequence continues at coordinate 4,614 of VSDK01002158.1, read as the reverse complement.
TCATCCAAGTCCTTGCACATATCTCTCATAGCCAAATTAAGAGACTCACTCAATAAGCTATGGGTGTTTCTCCACATAGGGATATACAGTACCCCGATCATCCAATACTAACTTACTGACCATTTGTAATACTAAACCAACCATTTTGGGGGTCCCCTATTTCAAGAAACCTCCATATGCCTTTCACGCAGAAATTGGATGAATCTTCATTTGAGTCGCAGTCACAAGTCAGCAAGGCCTTCCACCAAATATCGAGCAAGCGCTCGTTGATGATTCTGAACCTTGATCAAAAACAAAGAGTCATCCACAGTCATCCACAGTATTCCACAGTCTACGGAAAGTACACTGAGGTCATAGCCAGGGAGACCAAAGTGGCATGTCACTCTTTCCTTTCATTGCCTGAGGCCGCTCAGCTTGGCAGTCAAAGATCCAAGAAGCTCAGCTTGTTCATAAAGTGTCGGTCCCGAAGGTCTCCTTCCCATCCAAGAGTCGGGCCTCCTTCAGCTCCTCACTACCCAGCCAGCGAATTGCCTGCAGCTTTCCACGTGAGGCCAACTGTTGGGGTCCATTTCTTTGCACAAACAACACGTGGCCAACGTGGCCGACGTGGCCGACCTCCACCTCTTCGGGATTTGGCTTTACTGTGAGTTTTTCGCCGGCATTGAGGCGGTAGAGCCTCGCATCTCTGACAGACTTTGTCCAGCCATGAGCCCCTGCGAGTTTGGACTATCCTGGGCTCAGCCTGGGCTCTCCGACAGAATGTGGTCAATTTCATGTTCACCCCAAACTGCCTGCAGGCTATGTACCCACAAGACTCAAACTCCAAATCAACTCCTTGAATGAATTGCCTCAGGCCCGTAGGTCCCGGCATCGACCGCCCAATAATGCACTCCTCAGTTTCAATGCGATGGACCAGTTCTAACCTTCATGTGGTGCAGCTATCTAGGACCCCCACTTGTCAGGAATTTGAAGCGCGATGCATCCAATTCATTCTGCAGCGTTGCACAAATCTGTAAGGCCAAGATGGAAACAAATCAAGCGGAGTCAAGCCCCTGAGGTTTCCACTGCCGGAATACCCAGCTCATGCCCAAGCTTTCGAACTGCTGCAGCCTGGAAAGCATGGCAAGGACATAAGAAGTTTTAAGCGACTAAACTTTTGATCAAATAATGATTAAAAAAGCATCACAGTATGAATGTTTTTGGTACTGCCTTCACCCCCTTGGGATCGCCAGCTGCAATTGCCTCTGGCCTTAGACTGATTTGCAAATGACATTACCATTTGCTTGCGGACACGACAGAACTTCCTTAGATCCCGACCCATCGACTTCGCAAGGCTTCATACCATACAGAGGATGACTGCAGCCTTGCATCGTGTTAAGGGCTGGCGTTTCTCCTGTTCACACACATGTCTGGATGCTCAACAGGTCCGATTGATTCAGTGGCAGACAGGTATTGGTCCAAACCAGTGGGAATGTAATCTTGCTCTTGGCCCTCTGTTGCAACCTCGGCAAGGGCAACAAGCTCCTTCCAGGGCTCCACCACTGTCGCTGTCACTGGCTATACTGCGAATACCAAGCCATGGACAGCAGACGGTTTTCATGATCAAAGAGTAGGACCGAAAAAGCTCGGTGCCTCGAACAGCCCGGCATCACAGCCGTTGCAGTTCGAAGCTGTTTTTCGCAGTGTCTTTGAGGCTGCAGCAGCAGACCACGAGGTTGACCCGGCACGAACTTGTGACAATTGTATTTGTTGTTGTGACCGATCACCTGACGCAGCACAGAAATTGCAATCAACAAAGCATTTACAGACCCATTCACCAACATGTACACTGTGAGAGAACGAAGTTGTCTCAGTTTGGGAACTCGAAAGTATTTGATCTCACTGTAGATTTCTATCAGTTGAAGATCTATGCCTCTCAACGTCTGAACAGTATGAATTATTCACAGGCTTGAACAATGCATTGCAAATGTCAAACCTGGCAAGGTATATTTTGTTGTATGTTATATATTGTTAGCATTCACGGCAGTGCTGCCATCATAGGATGTGGTAGCAAAATTTAGTCTAGTTATGCTGTATGCTTATATTGATTGTGTTTATTCCTAGTTCAAATGTCAGTGAAAACGTGTGCAAAAATAAGTTTGACAATGTCATTGATATCAAAGGATCCTTTGGTGCTCATTTTGGGGTGAGTGTCACTTGGGTTCTTCTTGTTGAGCAAGTTTTTTTTTGACATGGGTCTCCTGATGTGACCTTCGAGGCTTGAATCTGGAAGGGACTGGAAGGGTTGGAATATCAGCTGGTGCTTATCAGCTGGCCGGTTGCCTCATCCATGTAATTCACCAGGATGCATTCGTCCTTCAGCATCAACTCGTCCTTGAGAATAAAATCCAAGGAATTCGTGGGTGCGTATTCCTGTGATGGAAAGCGTGTAGCGTCACAAGTCCTGTGTCTTGCCGTCTCCAGACCAAACCTGCCCTTCATGAGAAGTTCCACTGGACGCCATCGCCTCTCAAACACAATGTGATGGAACTAATTCTGCACACGTTGTGTTCAGCCAGCCTTGCAATGTTCGAAGCGTACCGAAGTGACGTAGGTGGCAGTTGCAACTTGAAAACAGTCTGTGTGCAACATGCATTGGAAAGTGCTGGAGTTGTGTGTAGAAAATAGATGCATGTAATGCATGTACTATTATCAGGAATGAAAATGTTGTTTTGCTGCAGCATGATGCACATTCTCAAAAGAATGCAAAGCCTCTTTGCCCAAGCACAACGGCAGCGATTCCTGCAGTCTAACAGCCTTTGCTCCACCCAAGGTCCTGGTATGAAATCAAGCCAAACCATAAGACTACATGTGTAAATGGTTTTGTCTACGCAACCTTGTGGCCAACAAACCAAAAACCATTCATAAGTTGTGAAATTGAAATCAACAACAAAAACGAACTGGCAATGCCTCTTTTCAAAACTAATTTGCGAAATAAACTGTTTCCACGCGGAATCTGGTTGGTGAACAATAGAATGGTGTCCCCCCATTTTTAGGAATTCACTAGTCTAAAGACAAAAAATGTTTCCTTCAATATGTTGTAGGTGTTTGATCCACCATCGATGTTCCTGGACACTGTTTTCCACATGGTCAAGGATCCAAATAGAGCAAGGTCAGCAACCTGCACAGATCATAGATGGCACAGTTTCCTTGAATCTGCGACTTGTTTGGACCGTTTCAGTCAAGCAGCTTCAGTACCACTTTGCGGTTTCAGTTGAAAGTTCAACCAACGAACAACAAAATACACTCCAAAACCAATTTTGATCCAGAATTCGACCACGGTAATGATAGGTCCTTGAAAAAATGAAACCGCGAGGTGACTCGATCTAAAGCATATTTTGCGCTACATTGTCGTTGATTGTTTGAAACAACCGAAAGCATGATGATCTCAATTTGAAGTGTCGCGACAACTTATGTGTCCTTATGTTGATTTTTTTCCCCCGCTTGATGCGCCGTCCAGGCACAGTGGCCCAGTCGCTGGCTGGAAAGGCTGCAACTGATTAAGCAAAAAAGGCCACCACACGGCCAACCAAGGGGAAGAACCAAGCGAAACAAACCCCAGACCAAAACCATCGGCCTCAGCCATCCAGCACAAAAATACACAAGACTAAAATGACGTTGAACAAAGGTGAAACATTTTTTCTGTTTTGAAAAGATTTTTTTGCTGGACCACAAACTAACGAACCACTGGTACTCAGTATGTTCAGAAATCCATATCCCAGCAGCACCACGAAAGACCAGGGCAAATCAACTAAGCAAGACTTCGAACAGAAAATACATTGCATCATCCTTTCCTTCAATTTGCATGTTTTTTTTTTTCGGAGGGGAACCAAGTTACCTTCAGTTTTCAGCGCGCTTAATAGGAAACCGAAATCATTTGCCTAACAAGGTTTACACAAACCCACGGTAGTCGAATGGCGGACGCCATGCCTCACTGATTTTTCCCAAAAGCATCTTCGATGCGATGGGTTCTCGTTTAGTCTCCTTTCGCGAGTGTTGCCTGCGGGGTGGGGGACGGGGAGGGAAGGTAAGGGAAGGTAAAGGAAGGGAAGGGAAGCTAAGGAAAAGGGAAGGTAAGGGAAGAAGGTAAGGGAAGGGAAGGTAAACGAAGGGAAGGTAAGGGAAGGTAAGGGAAGGAAAGGTAAGGGAAGGGTGGGTGCTTGTTCAGGTGCGGGTGTGGTGGACATGCTGGGGCGCGAGTGCGGCGGACCTTGCTGCGGACGCTCTGTGTAGCTGCGGTGGGTGGTCGTGTAGCTGCGGGTGTGGTGGACATGCTGGGGCGCGAGTGCGGCGGACCTTGCTGCGGACGCCTTGTGTAGCTGCGGCGGGTGCTTGTTCAGGTGCGGGGGTGGTGGACATGCTGGGGCGCGAGTGCGGCGGACCTTGCTGCGGACGGTTTGTGTAGGTGCGGCGGGTGCTTGTCCAGGTGTGGGTGTGGTGGACATGCTGGGGCGCGAGTGCGGCGGACCTTGCTGCGGACGCTCTGTGTAGCTGCGGTGGGCGCTCGTTTAGGTGCGGGTGTGGTGGACTTGCTGCGGACGGTATGTGCAGTTGCGGCGAGTGCTTGTTCAGGTG
>VSDK01002149.1:645061-673880 GCA_009767595.1 Symbiodinium kawagutii | reverse complement strand
CGGCCACCAGCGCCCGGACCAGCAGCTGCTCCCGCTGCACCTTAAAATCCGTCCCCATGACAGGTATTTTGGAAGGTGTCTGGATCTTCGACTTGTCGCAATTTTGAAACCTAATCCCACGCACTTGGAAATCTAAGAGCCGATTCAGATCTGAGATATACTGCTTTCTCAGGGGACCCCAAAAAAATGTCAGTTGCGTACTTTACATGGTAAATGACTTGGATCACTCGGGGTGGTCCTCTATTTTGAGAAACCACCATATGGGAGTTCCTCAAAATAGCGAATCCAAAAAATGGTTGGGTTATTGCTAAGACATGATTCTACAGGATGATTTGGGGGTACCCCTATGACTTGAGAAACCACCATATATGGCTGTGGGTCAAAACCCTGTACCCCTGGTTCCCCATCATTAACCATGGTTTCCCTACTATTGTTGGTAGTTATCCCCCATTATTGGTTGGCTAATATGGACCCACAGCCATATCTTTGATCTGGGTCTCCGCACCACCAATATGTGCCCAGCAGTCCTGAAACCTCATGACGCCACTCTGCTGCGTCATTTTTTCGGCCCAAAGGCCTCCGCCTTGGCGCTTGGACCAATCATTGATGTTGAATCCAACAAGTCTTTTACATAGTCTCTATGTAAAGGATATAGGTACGTTATATGTATGATATACTGTTATATGATATATGTATATGTATAACTTCACTCAACCTCAACTCGACTTTAATGTTGACGAAGTTGTTGGGTTTCTTAGAACAGTGTTATGAGCGCGCCTGTCAAAATTGAGATGGGGGTGCGAAGCAGTGCTTCCCATTAAAACATTTTATTCTCAGACTCAAACAGGTGTGTTTTTGTTGACAACACACACACACACAAAACACAAGCATCCCCCAAACCACGCCTTGATAGCTGGCGGTGCAATTGTGAAACTCCATCACCCCTGTGGTCTTCAAAAACTTGACGACGCGCAGGCCCCCACCTGGGCGTAGCAAACAACTTGAAACGAAAATTTTTAGTCTGATGATATAAGATGGGCACGGCGGATATCCACTGTCAGCAGTGATTCACAATGATAAACCCTGCAAGTTAAGGACCATTACTTGATGGTATTTTTCTGCATGTCTGGGACGTGCGTACTGTATGCACATTGATGCAGAAGCCCCCGCGAAATCCTGTTCCAAATCTGCCGCAACATCTGCACATCAATGCTTTGGAAAACGCCAGCCTACCAGCTAAAACTGCATCATCCAAACCTCTGATCATTCCATTTCATGAACATTAACCTTCAACAGTAAAACACTAAGCGCCAACGCTGCAGTCACCAATCATCATCCGCCCGCATCAATTGCGAATTGCTCACAATGGTGGGCCTTGCTTTGACTATTGGCAACTTTGCGACTCCAGCCATCAAAGGGCCGCTCAAGCGGCGGGCTAGAGAGGCATCATGCGCAGCCATAGCCAGGCAAGGCGAACCCATTTGGGACCATAAATCAAACTTGGAACTATCTAAAGTTCCATGCAAGGGATAGTGCAAGATCTATAGTTCCATAAATCAAAGATCGATCCATTCTTACTTGGAACTATTCTTGAACACTGTCAGGGCCCACCGACTTGAACCCAGAGGACCTTCATTTTTTAGGGGAAAGAAAAAAGCCTCAAAAGACTATTGGAAGGGCAGCATGAAGGAAAATGCCCCAATATCTGAAGGGCTACACGCGCAAGGTTTCCCAAGGTTTAGGCCAGGCGATGTGTACGTTGTTCTTAACGCCCCTCTCCCGGCAAGCAAAAATTTCCATGGCAAGCGCAATACTTGGTGAACCTCTGTAATTTCATTTGTCGTCGCCGGCGCATATTTAGAGAATCTCCCCATTTCCATTTTTTGCGTCAGGCGCGAGATTTGGTGAACTTCTAGTTCCATTCTTGCGGCGAGCGCAGTATGTATTGAATTTCAGAATTGACCTGATCAGGGTTCAGTGGTTTAAACATAAACGGATATGTTTTTGTTCAGTGATGTTACAAGTTGCTCACAAGCAGCCAACTCCAGATCTGCCACGGTGCACCTTGTTCCAAATTGCGGTCTTCGTGCCCCACGGCCTGCGAGAGGTGGCGCAAACGTCCAACCACCAAAGTGTCATGGTTGGAAGCTGTGCTTCTTCCTGTATGCCAACCATGACACTTGTGCTTTCTCCTGGTTTGTTTTCTTTTCCTGTGTGCTTCATCTTGTGCCCTCATAATCCTCATACACAGGGACGTATTCTTCTTCTGTCTGGATACCAATCTATGTATATATCATACTATAGACAATAACTATAATATAGATTCTTTCCTTTCTGAATGCTTCGGGTTGCTTCTGATATCAGTTCTTTTTTGCACCTGAAGTTGGTATAAACTTCTTCCTGTATCCTTCGGCTATGCACGGTGACCACCAGATGTGGTTGGATCTTGCTATGGACCTTGAGGAATTGGAAATCTTGCTCGCTGGGATGACGTGAAATTCACATCGCTGGCGCTTCCAGCCCCAGAATTTCAATATGGTGCATGCAATTTCGCAGCTCCAAACTCCAGCTCTGAACTGTGCTTTCCTAATAAGCCTCACCACCCGAGAGCCTTCGGTAAAAATGTGGGGAGATCAAGTGATGCTACAAGTGTCCTGGTTCCAGTTGAGATTGGGAACTGTCGCAATCTATATTCTATAAATTCTATAAAAACCTATGGGAATCACCTCCTTTGACAATGACCAAAGCGAATGTTCAGCCCAGGCCTTGTATCTGTTATGGCAGTTCTGGAAGCGGATGTGTCCAGTGACGCCCGCCCTCTGTTGAATGGTAAGGCAGGCTCCACGAAGGGACTGGACTGCACTGAAGCGGAGGTCCCCCTGGATGTATAGGTCTCCTGCACCCACAAGTCGTGCGCCCATCGACACAATGCTTAGTAAGATAAACCAAAAAAAGCGAAAAAACATGTTCAATCCTCAAATCGAAACATAAATCGAAACTTTTTTCAAAGATTGTTTCCCCTTTTCCAACGTTCGAAACGTCCAACATGGACTCCATGTTTCCAAGCTGACAGCGCGAGTCCTTGAAAGACCAAGCCTTTGGACCCCGTCAAAATCACTTCCGAACCAGGTTCCCCGAGAAGCACCGTGCAGTCCTGGAGCCACTGCGCCTCTTGGCTCATGATATATCGAATGAACAAACGAATAGATACTATATACAGAATGTACTAGCCAAATTATATAACTCTTTCTTCTCATCAGCCATCCAGTCTCAAACAAACAACGACAGGCTATCGATTTAAGTGGTGACCCGAACTCTGTGAGAGAGCGAACTTGCACCCATGGGAAGATCTCTGTAAGCCTTATCTTAGGAGGACTCGCGCTAAATTACGCTCTTGCGCCAGAGAAAAAATTTTGGCTTGACCTCTCTGCGTGCTTGAACAAGATCCCCAAAACCCTGCATGCTGTGAGAGAACTTGTGATTTCATGAGAAAATTCATACACAGCTTCGTGCACAAGTTCCTTGCGAAGAACTCTTTCATTAGAGAAGAACTCTGTCTGAGGGCGGAAGCGTGCAAGATCTCTAAGAGCCTAAGATCTCTCTCTCTCTCTCTTGGGAGAAGATCTTTGGTACAATGTGGACCTGACACCGCAATTTCGCGCTCGCGTACTATCCCGAGGCATGCGAAATGCCCAAATCACAATGATGTCAGAGTGGAAGCTCACCAATGACAGTCTCACGCAATGGCGGCCTTTCAAGGTTTTCCAGAGACTTGTGCAAGAGCACCACACGCCGCGCCTGCCAAGAAAAAAAATATTCGAATGCGATTACTGTGCGCCATCCTCAAGGTTTTTCACACACGCAGTTTCACTTCTCCCTTTTCCCATCGAAGATCTGAGGTTTCCCTTTTTGATGCGGACGTGCGCGATCGTGCGCAGCAGGGGCTCTGAGAAAGGATTGCGGCTGAGCAAATCCAGGGCTTGGGCGCCACAGGGAACACGGAGGTGTCACATCTTGGTCCAAGCTGGCAGCGTCTCCTGGGGAAAAATCAGCTCCTCGTGGACCACCGTTGTACCATGCAAGTGGAGGACGCCATCGATGCAGCTGTCAATGCTGATGGCCTCAGAAGGCTAAACAAACGTCGCCTCCAAACACATCCCCATCACACCCCCGGAAATGGCAAGGTTCCCGGGCTTGGAAACAAAAAGAGAAATCCAACAACAACAACAACAACAACAACAACAACAACAACAATTACTACTACTACTACAACTGCTACTACTACTACTACTACTGCTACTACTACTACTACTGCTACTACTACTACTACTGCTACTACTACTACTACTGCTACTACTACTACTACTGCTACTACTACTACTACTGCTACTACTACTACTACTGCTACTACTACTACTACTGCTACTACTACTACTACTGCTACTACTACTACTACTGCTACTACTACTACTACTGCTACTACTACTACTACTGCTACTACTACTACTACTGCTACTACTACTACTACTGCTACTACTACTACTACTGCTACTACTACTACTACTGCTACTACTACTACTACTACTACTACTACTACTACCACCACCACAACAACAACCACGACGACGACAAGGGCAACGACCACAACAGCAACAACAACAACAAAATCAAAAATATAGTGTGATCCCCACCATCACAAAGCAATGTTCTGATTTTTTTCTGGAATTCTATCTGGCACACGTACTGATGTTCTATCTGGCATATCTTCTGGCATTCTATCTGGCATACATACGGGCGCTGTTTCTGACATGTCTTCTGACACTCTTTTTGGCATAGCTTCTAACATTCTATCTGACATATCTTTTGGTAATCTATCATCATTTCTGGCATATATTTTTGTCATTTTCTGGCTGATCTTCTGACCTTCCACCTGCCTATACATAGTCAGTATACATTCTGACATTTTATCTTGCATATTTTCCCGTAGTCTTTGTGGCACATCTTTTGGCACTCTGGCTGGCATTCTATCTGGCACAGCACGCATGAAAATCATCACTAGCTCGAAACTCCTGAGCTTTTTATGTGACTGCGATTTTGGGCCTCAGAATTGCAAATAGCATGGAAAAACTCGAATAAATAGCTGTCCGAGATGCTTGACCATCAGGATCCCCTGCATGCTCCCGGCAGCAAAAAAAGGAAAGAAGTGGAAGAAATTGGCTCCGGTAAGTGGATTTCAAGCAGTCACAAATCAGTGAAAGAAAACTGGAAATTGATCTAAAACTTTCAAAACTGTTGCTTTGGAGCTTTCAAAATTCAGGCTTTCAATGGCTTTCATGGGCAGATCTTCCCCAGCTTTGAACTCTGGTCCTCTCCCAATGTTGGGTTCACATCGATGGCCGCCTTAGAAGCCAGTTTTCGGATGGCGCAGCCGAGAAACCGCAGGCTGACGCTCGATGTTCCATCAGTTGGCTCTGCAAGAACAGCTCCAACATGCGAACCGACCCAGGTTTTTTCATGTGCGGCGTCAAGAAAACACCATGAACCACCATGAAACAACATGATCTGCCATGATGCGATCCAAACCATTCCGCCCTCGCCTGGGCGGATTTCTCATCTTGCTCGTTTTCTCCCACCTGGATGCAGCGATCAACGCATTGAGGTCACGAATCGAATGCAGATCACAGATTTCTTCAATGAAAAAATCGCCCAAAGAAACACATTCAATGCCGCGCTCGAATTGTTTCCCAAATTTCAAACATCACACAGCAACGGTCTCCACAATCTCCCCGCACCTGAAGCTCAAATCGGCCAATCTCATCGCGCAAGGCTGTGCTGACGAGAATGGCAGCAGCCAAGGCTACCGAGCGCATGGCATGGTCGAAGGCGGGAAACAAGTTTTCGAAGACGACGAAAGAACTCCCCGAGCCAAAAATCTCAGGCTGCAGAACAAGTCTATCCAAGTCAAGTCGGAAGTCGCTGACAGATCGCGGATTAGAGTTTTGAACTCATTTGGTGGGGCCATGGCAAGATGCACAATGGGTCCGAAGGGTCATGTTTCATGTTTCACAGCTACATCGACAGGAAGTGAGTACAGCATGAGTTGAATTGAGCTGGAAGTTCAAGGTTGATGGTCTAAAAATGCTGAAAAATGAAGATCGCACCGGCATTGACAGGCTGTTGAACCACAGCTTTTGTTTGGCAAAGTCTTTCTAGGTTTCATCTGGTGCTCCAGCTGGTTGCCGCTCACGCCAAACTTCCAGAGCAATTTTGACGAGGAAAGCGAAACCTCAGTTGGAAGACTTTGAGGTCAATCGCTGAAAGGATGTGATTTCGGATAAATCCTAGGAGTGCCAATGATAGTGGTAAATCTATGTAAATCTCATTCTTTGAAGATCATTGACTTTGACTCAACCCAAGTCGTCTGGGTCACACATATTGAGCTGCACATCGCACAGCCATCCTTGGCCAAGCCGCATACGGAGGTCACTATGACACCCAGCGTGACGATCATCGACTTTTGACCAAGTTCGGTCTTGTCCCACTGATCCTCATTGGAGATCCTGGGTGGTGAAAAGGGCAGGATCCTGGTTTCATGGGTGGCCGTGCCTGTGCGCAATCAAAAAACAGTGCCATAACAACACACAGTAAGTATAGATGCACATGTATACAAGTAGCAAAACAATAGCAATGAGATTAGTTTCAAGTATTGACATTGGTGACGAATGACCTGGTGAAGCATTGAAAACCTTCATAGTACGGGTCAGCACCAACAGCAAAACGGCCAAATTCTACATTCAGCTGCTTGTGTTTTTTTTACATGCCCGGCTTAAACCTCTCAGTTTCAGCAGCTCCAACTTGAAGTCTGGAACATGGAACGGTTGCCTTCGTGAAGCTCAGCCATGTTCACCTTCCGAATTTTATTTCGAGATTCACAGCGGAGGCCACAGCGATCAGCAGCAAAGCAGTTGCCAAGAGCGCAGATTCCTCAGCTGCGCAATTTTTACGTTAATCAAGATTCGACTTTCAGCAGAAAAATGATGTGTTCACTCATTTGACACTCTCAAATATCTTCCCATTTGGCCCCCCCAAAGGCATCGTAGCATCAGTTGTTGAACATCTTGCTCTCACAAACACTGTCAAGGTATGAGTTTGATCAAAGCCTCGCTCCAGTTCCAAAGTTGCTGGCGGTAGGGGTGGAAAACGGCGTACAAAAACGTGGAGGAACAGATGATGACGAGCAAAGCCGTCATCTGAAGCGCTGGGAAAGTTGTGCTCGGAAAGAACGCTGCTGCTGTAGAGAGCAAGACTTTCCTGGTGTCCCCAGTGGGCGTCGCAGGAGCATTGGAAAGGAAGAGCATCTCAAAAACCACACATGGTACCGTGAAATTCCATGGATGATAGGATTCATTTTAGACTGATTGACTTCCAGCAAGGTTATCCAGATTTATCCAGCATGATCCAGGTTATCCAGCATGTTGGTTATCCTCCCAGTGGCAAGAAGGGCAGAGTCAGCGCCCAGCTGAAACCATGTCCTCACCAAACGCTCGGCTTCAAAGTAACGTCGGCCCTGGCAGTTGTAGGGGTGACCTGTGATCCAACCTTGGCAATTCCTGCGGGCCAACAGTTACCGTTCAGCTGTAGTCATTTAAGGGGATGGCTCAGCTGACCATTCAACCAATGGCTTGATATCCCAACAGCTGCCCTAGTGACTGGTCATTTGTGGGATGTGAACAGCTAGGGGTACAGGCCACCCACAGCCATTTGTTTCCCTGCGGTGCTTGCTTCTAAAGAAACATCGCATGCATCACCCTGGAACACCATTGCAGCGATGAGTTAGGACCCTCTGACCATCGTTGGATGTGCATCAAACAGCAACTATCAACGCATGCATCAACACATGGGTTCGAAAAAGTTCCGTAACAAACATGGCCCAACACATGGCATACATGGCCCAACCCAGTGCCTCTCCATATCTGTTCATCAGAAATGCCTCGTGATTGGGCAGCTCATCTTTGTCCTCAGGCGCCGTGAAGCTTTCGGAACCCCCTGGCGTTTTCCGGTGCCAAGGCACTTCGCCGGAATTGGAAAGGCGGATCCACGTGAACCTCGGAGAAAGCGCCGGAAATCTGGGCGAAGATTCGAAGCTGAAGATAGCTACATTAGGGTACACAAGCCACGTAGTTTCAGCCTTCAGGAAATCCAATGCACTTCGAGGCTTAAACCGTTCGACTACTCTGATCTTGGAATTTCCCGATATGAGTCTTCAACTTGCCTCAAAATCTCGCCTACAGGGACTGATTAATTACTTTTGTGCTATCCGCGTTCAAGGAGCAATGCCAAAGCAAAGACGGCGAGGAAACCACTTCCAACCTCAGCTGAACGGCAAACCCTTGAAACTTGTGCCATCGACGTGGAAGAACCTGGAGACTTTACACCTCTCCCAGCACTAAGAAGGGGATCTCCACTAAGCCAAGAAGGGGATTGTCCATTTAGAATCTGCAGAACAGCTCATCTTCCAACAGCATGAAGCCCGACCAGTGGCATGGCGTTGAGCTGAGTGGCAATCGTAAAGCCGAGGACATTTGCGTTTCCGAAGGGCAGGTGGTTGCAAATCAAGTCATCCACTCCACCACTTTGGTCCTCTTCCAGTCGGTAACCTCGAAGCGCCAACAGTGAGGGTTTGACACGAAACCATTGAAACAGTGACTCCTGCAGAATGGCATTCATATTTCTGGTTCTCACGATGCCAGTTTGGGCTTCCAAGACATTCCAAGTGCTTCTTGGACTTTCCACTTAGCCAAGAAGCACACGGCATATTTGGCAAAGTCTGCCATGATGCTGGGCAAGAAACAGTTGAGACCTGCGGGTAGGGCTGCAGTCATAGCAGTGATCCACGAAATCACGAAATCGCCTGCCACCAAGGCCACCCGCCAGTCTTTGAAAGACAGAACCAGCACCAACACAGCTGCCACTGCCTGGGCGCAGCCATGGCTCTGCGAAGCATGGCACTCAGAAACCCGTGCCCATGGCGCAAGGCTTACAATCGGCCAAGTGGCCACATCTAAGCAATGCAGCTCGAAGACTCCACTTTTTTCCTCAGCTGGCGTGGTGGATGAAGTCGAGAGCTAGAGTCGTTTGCTCAGCTCATGTGACCGCCAGGCCGCAGCATGCCGCAGCCAAGCGACCAGGGAGAGGTAGGAAAGCAGGCAGTGAGAGGACTTGGCTCCTGAGATTTGCTGCGATTGGTGGTGTATTCATCTTGGGTTTCAGCAAACTTTCATCCTGAAACTACACCTCAGAGTAGGACAACTGCTCAGGTCCTTGTCCGGAGGCATCTGAAAGAAACAGGGCGGTGCCATAAAGATACTCAACCTTGAGAAGCATCAACGACACACTGGAATATCTTCTCCACTTCTTAATCTACAATTCTACAAGATTCAAACGTTTGGATCGTGTCTCAATCTAAACGCAAACTTCCAACGCCGACTCTGGCTCCAGCTGAGCTGTTGCCAGAAGAAACTGTCAGAAAAATGAAATATCAAACGAACGCCTTATAACGCTTTTACTGCAAAATGCCGCAGGACATTTCTGTGACGTGGTGAAGCCAAAGTCATTTGCTACGAGGCAGCCCCCTGCGTCTGTGCAGTCTCCTTGGATGCATTGCGGCTTCCAAGAGCGAGCAATTGTTCCAAAATACTGCGGGTTGTTACAATAGACACCTCCCTAGAATGTCACAGAATCATATCTGAATTTGCATGGTGTGCTCATGATCTATTTGAGCGCGCATGTTGACGATTGAAGCAATACAGGCCAAGGACAAAATGGCGAACTCTGGTTCCCTGCTGTTTTTTTTCTGGTTCATTCTCCAGTCATGAAGCTGTGGGCTCAGGAAAATGCGAGAAATCATCAAGGACCACAGGTCTGAAGGACCAACAAAACAATACTTACCCTAAAGTGGAACGTTGAAGACTCTAGCTCGAACAAGAATGAACAGCCCAGTGACCAGGACAGGAAAAGGCTGCAGCCACTTCTCAATGGAAATCATCTACCGAATTCGGGCGTTGGGCCAACCCAAAGTGCAAACGCCAAGGCTCCGTCTGCATCACAGCAGTGACCACGGAACCAGACACGGCCGCGAAGGCCATCAGCTGATTGAGATACACACCGCTGTTCTTCACGCGATCCTGCGGAACATGCGTCCTGTGTCCGTGGATGTCCGTGGATTGTGAGCTGCCTATGGGAATCTGATGCTCTTGAAATCTATGATCAACATTGCACCAAGGGACGCGTCCAGCTCCAAAGATGCTGACAGCCGAGACTGCGAACAGGACCACCCTCTGTCCAAGGAAAGAAGACCTGAAGCAGCGGCTCTGTCCCAAGATCTCCGCACCAAGCAGGCCAGCAGCTGGTCAAACCTGTGGCCACTTGCACTGCATTTGGCTGAGCACAAATCTTAGTGGTTGGTCCAGTGCGCCGTTGCTTCACCAAGCGTCCATTGGAAAAGCTGGTTCAATGTGCCCTGGGCGCAGGGAGTACCTTGTGGGCAAAGGCTCTTGGCGAATCAAGGGAACTCAGGATGATTCTTCATGAACCAAAATCACACCTGCAACAAAAGCTGGCCTAGGCATTTTCTACCTGAATTCTAGTTCTCAACGCTGCCCATAATGAGCCATCGGGGAATAGGTGAACAAACTCAGCCTGGTGTCAATATCCGTTGCAGTTTGGCAGTGCTGTTAACAAACTCAACTTCAAAAAACCCCTAGGCTCTCTGAAGCCAGTAGCTGCATGTTTTCACCATGGACACACAAGACAGCAAGATCTGATTGGTTTCGGGTAAAAACACATGCGCCCAAAGAAGATTTCAACGAACAACAATCAACTACTTGTACAAGTATTGATGAGAAACTAACTTCCAGAAATCATATTTTCTACTCTGGAGCTGCGTGGTGCTGTCAACCGTAAGATTTTCGCCGCTGACATGTACTCTGGAATCTGGCCCAAGATCAGCATTACAGTAGTCAGTAAATGTCAGTAATGACTTCACCATGATCGAACTGGGCCAAGGGGCAAGCGAACACATTGGAATCTGCCATCAAGTACAAGGTGCCGTCGTCTTCAAGGCACTTGGCACATCCTGCATCGCCTTGGATATGCAGCCCTCACACAAAACGCGTTTGAAACCACACGCTCAGCGTCTTGGAAAACTAAATTCTAACCTCCAAACATTTTCCTTGTGTCAGGTCAGCACGCCCAAAATTCTAGAAACGTTGAATGCACTAGACGACGGTGGGCCCGAAAACGAAAAGGCCATGTTATTGCAGCCTCAAATATACCAATCAATAATTCATGGATCAATTGATTACAGGTATGATGATGTTGACGATGATGATGATGATGATGATGAAGATGATGATGATGATGATGAAGATGACGAAGATGAAGATGAAGATGACGAAGATGAAGATGAAGATGAAGATGATGAAGAAGAAGATGATGATGATGATGATGATACGGGGAAAAAACTGTTAAAAAAGATGATGAAGACAAGGTGATGGCATTTGGGACAGGCCCAAACGTTCAAAACCAAAACGTACCAAACAAAAACGCACCAAACCAAAGAACGTACTACAACATATTACACTGGCGTTACAACGACGTCAAAACACGCCAAACGGACATCAAAACCAACGCAAAATGCACAAGAACGTGCGTACCACAACGCGAAGCAAATCGGAACAGCATCAGAACACGCCAGAACGACATCAAAACCCAGGCCAACTGCACTAAAACACACATATCACAACGCATGTCAATATATTACAAGGTTTGAGACTTTCACCAGAACAGCATCGGAACACGTCATAAAAACATCAAAACCAACGCAAAATGCACCAAAACTTGCATATGACAACACACGGACAATGTATTACAACAAATGACACGTACATCAAAACAGCATCAGAACACGTCAAAACCCACGCGCCAAAACGTACATATTACAACGTGCAGCAATGTAGCGCAACATATGAGGCTTACATGAGAACAACATCGGAAGACGCCAGAACGAAATCAAAATTCACGCAACATGAACGAAATTGTAAACACTACCTGCGCGGCAATGCACTACAACATCTTGGACTTACCTCAGAACAGCATTGAGGGCACGCCAGAACAACATCAAAACCCACGCCATCACAGGAAAACGCGCATACTACAAGGCACGGCAACGTATTGCAACATAGTGCACTTACATCACAACAGCATCGGAACACGCCAGAAGGACATCAAAACCCACGCAACAACATGCAAACGGACAAACCGCAACGCGCGAAAATGCACCAACAACATATCAAACTTATAGGAACGGCATTCGCACACGCCAGCACGACATCGAAACCCACGCAAAACGCACTAACACGTACATATTGCAACGCGCCTCAAAATATTACAACGCACTACACACTACGACGCGCAACAGCGTATTAAACAAATATTTCAAAAAACTAAAGCATTACAACGTATGAAAACCTCTTACAAGGACTACAAACCACGACAAGGTACTACAATGTATTAAAAGAAACTACAACATTACTAGAAAGTATTACCAAGTAGTACAATATGTTGTATTACAAGGTACTACAGCGTACTACAACCTACTGCAAAGAACTACAAGGTATTACAAAGTACTACAACGTATGACAACGCGCGACAAGGTATACTTAAAAGAAAATATCGCAAAGTCTACAACGTACTAGAAAGTACTACAACGTGTTACAAAATACTACCGCGTATTGCAATGTATTGCAACGTGCTACAAAATATTCCGACGTACTACAAGGTCAAAATTCAAAATATGAAGTTTACTTAAATATTTGACGCTCAACATCCCGAAAAACGAAAAGGGACCAAAATCGCACTATATTCCAGTTTTTGACAAATAATTCCAGCCAAATCATGCCGGGCGGTTCTGCGCCGACCCACCTTGCTGCTCTTGGAGCTGCTGGTGTTTCAAACGCAAAACATGCGTGTATGCCAGGCACCCAACATTATCCCACAGTAGACCCAGCATACCCCCATCACAAAGCCAACAAGTTCCATACATCAAACCTCTTCGCGACGCACAAGCGGAAAGTTTGATTGTATGTTTAAAAACTATTATTGCAAAAAAAAATATATATATGTAGATATATATTGTTGAAAAACAAAATAGACAGCTGTCTTCATTCACCAAAAACACATAATAGAATATCTTGATAGATACGCAGAGATGCATGTAAACAACTTAAATCTGCCCAACAGACGGCATTTCCATCTCTTGTAGCCCCCAGGTAAATCAAGCATTCATTAGCACACATCAGTTAATTAGGCGAAGAATGCATTTTCCATCTTTTGCGCCCCCCAACTAAATCGCGCGTTCAATGGTGATCCGGTCTGGAAAACTTGGGCAGCAGCATCGCGCATTTTCCAGACGGAACCCTCTGGAACCATCTCGAACTTTCAGATATCCTCGCCGAATCCAGGATGTCGGGCCCAAATTCATCACATCGCTTCCAGGGCGCATTATACTGGAAAAGCTTTTCTATCTTTTCGGGGAACGACACTCTCTCTCTCTCTCTCTCTCTCTCTCAATAGATTTATATATATATATATATGTATTTAATTTTTTTTACATATCCAAATTTGGCTATATATAGATATATATATATATAATATACATTTACATATCTATATAAATATATATATATACAAAAAAAAATTAATACATATATAGCAAGTTATTTGTAAATATATAAAGAAAAATAAAAGTATTTATAGTTGTGTTTACGCGTGCTTTGTACTTACGTAAACTGAAAACACATCTCTACATGTACATGTATTGATCGCTAACACGAAAAATGGAATTTCGCCAGCTTGCTGGCACACATAAACAAAGCAAAGCGCGCACATATTTTCAAATACATTGTTTGTAAATGTTCGTAATCCCGGGCAAGTATCCATATCCATATCCGTATCAGAATATGATTTGCATACGTTCCCGGACTGATTCTGATGGAAGCAGGATGAGCAGCAAGAAAACAATTTGCCGCTGTTCTCACGCATCAATCAACAAGAATAACTCATGGTCTTGGTCTGGGGCGGTGGGCCCCACATGACATGGTTCAGGTCTGGAACGGGTATGGAACGGGGAACGAAACGGACCCGATACTCTCAATATTTCTGAGGGTATATCCTTGGATAATCTACCCTTGGTCACCGTCATTGTCCAAGTACGACTCCCATATCAACACATGAGCAGCAGGCACCATTGACTTCTAAGATACCTATCATAATAATAGCCAAGGGGCGATGACTCTATGTGTTGTAAACCATTCAATGCTTGTATGCCTTCTTTGGAGGCATGCTGAAGCTAAAGAAATTGGTCCCAAACGGCCGCGAAAATCAACTGGCAATGAACCCTCGATCAAAACCCATGGCTAAACACAAAATTAAGAAGCCCACAAATACAATTCAGAAACAAAACTAATGCATCTACAACAAGCGTAATTCAATTATTGAAGTATGGATCATGGGTATGGATCATGGGTATGGATCGTAGGTATGGATCATGTCTTCTAAATGGGTATGGATCATGGGGTATGGATTGCATGCGGGCCCGGGGTCAGGTTGCAGGCGTGCGCGGACATATCGAACCGCGCTTTCCTCGACGCCGCGCACTCTCCTGTGGGTCCGCCGGCTTGGCGTCCCGCGGGCTTGGCAGGGCTGCCTGGACAGCAGCTATGCAATCCTGGAGGGTTTCGCCTCGCAAGGCTTGTGGGGCCATCACTGGCCACAGGGATTTGGCATGGAGGCGCACTGAAGAGAAAAGGAGATGGGCTTATCGTTGAAAACCAGCCTAAGGAATGCAATCAAGTGGATTGTTCACATAACAGTGCATACATATGCATGCATGAGCTTCACGCCTGGATCTCCCAACTTTAGATAATCATAGCCATAACATGTCATAACCATTTCAGCTGTCGGTCAAAATTTTGATCATAACAGGAGACAACCAAAAAAACAGCCTTTGGGAGATCTAGGTTGATCCAGGTCTCCTGTCACTGGCCCATACCACAATTTTTGTCAACACATAGCTCTTAATGTTGAAACCTATTTCTACCTAAAGTATCTTTACAACATTCCTTTCATTGACAATTTATTACATCCATGTTCCCCATATTTAGAAATTACTTCATGTTGTTTCCCAGCCGGTCACTAGATATCCCAACGAAAAGCGGTTCAACATGCTCAGCGTATTTTGCCCACGCTTGCAGTGATGATTGGTTTTTGGGAACCATGTTGGATTCAGGTAGGGCTCGCCCTGTGCTTTTTCAATCTTCTACATTGGCCAAAAATTCCACGGCTTACCCAGTGACTGAACGCAGGTTGGGTGACCCCACGACGGGAAGAAAGTGCTTCCTGGAGCTGCGTTGACGGTGTTTTTGTGTACAATGTTTCTGTCTGCCTACCTGCCTGCCTGTCTGTCCGTCTGTCTGCTGTCCCCAAAAGGTCCTGCCGCACTTCGCGCAGCTCCGCGCGGAAGAGATTCAGCAGATCCTTCCAAGGGAAGCTTCACTAAAACCACCAAATGATAATGCAAAATGCATCACATTGCACCACAGGAGTTTCCAATGCGCTCTCAAGACTGCGAAACTTTCATGTATTCCACTCTGACGCCTGCAGCTCTGCGGCTGCTTCTGCTGCAATCCTTTCCTTGTCGTCCTCTTCGGCGGGGCACTGGGGAGAAATTGTTGGTTTCATGGAGGTGGCGCCATTGCTTGCTGAATGCTTGTCATTGATGGTTGATGATTCTGATTGATGAGTGATGTTCATTGATGATGCTTGATGCTTGTTGCTGCCGGCAACATGATTCAATGATGCTCGGCAGGTTGGCAAGTGCGGCCGTTGATGGTTTCAAAACCTAGGGCACCATACTAGATACAGGTAGCAACTGACAGACTCCATGGCTACAAGGAACTACAACACAAGACTGGGAGATGCATCAGTGCATCAGCATAGCATCCCTAGTTTCAAGATGCCGGGGTGTTGTCGATTGACGTCTTCAACGCTGACCGTCCTGCATCTCATCGTGGATCTGCTTCTCCTGCCTGTCTGTCCGTCTGTCTGCTGTCCCCAAAAGGTCCTGCCGCACTTCGCGCAGGCTCGCTGCAAACTCATCCAAAAGGTCCTCCCAAGGGAAGTTTCAATAAAAACACCAAATGATAATGCAAAATGCATCACATTGCACCACATGATTTTCCAATGTGCTCTCAAGACTGCGAAACTTTCATGTATTCCACTCTCACTCCTGCATCTCTGCGGATCCTTCTTCCGAAATTCGCAGCTTCTCCTCCTGTTCCTCGGGGCACTGGGGAGAAATTGCGATGGCTCATGCAGCAAGATAGGAGAGTAGATCTCAGAGATACAATCAGAGATTATACAGAGACCAAATCCTGGAAAGATAGGTTCCCTATCTCCAAAGATACCCAATCTGTATACTCATCTGTGCTCTGTTCATGGTAAATCTGAGAGAGTATACAGATAGGGTATATATATATATATACAGGATCGTTTCGACCTCGCCAGTGGCTGGGAACCCCCCCAAATAGTTGGTTTAGTGCTATACGTGGATAATGAGCGATAAGTGGAAGGTCCCATATTTTGAGAAACAACCACACCATTGCTCTGAAGATGGTTGATCATTGAGTTGATAAAGATAGTGGTTGGCAGTGGTTGATCAGAGGATGATCATGGTTGATGACGATAGTGATTGGTAATGTTTCTTGATGATAATAGTGGATGGGAATGGTTGATAGTGACCGTGTGACCTCCACATCACTCTAGTCAAAGAAGAGAATCCAAGTAACTCTCTAGTAGCCCCATGGATACTGTATCTCGTCGGTTTGCCTCAATTATATAGTGATGGAGGATCGCCTAGAAAATCAGCTTTCTCATGGAAAAGATTTGGATCTTTCACTGCCAGATTGAACTACCAAAGAGCATATCATCAAGCATTTTGAACTTCATTTACCATGACTAGCAATTATCAACCACAGAATCAATCATTTCTCAACACTCAAGCGAGTCAGAACGCTTGGTAGCTCTTGGTCTGATAAACCTATATAGTAGAAATCAATGGCGAGGACAAGCTTTGCAGTTGAACAAACTTCAGAACTTACCAACCCTCCTGGAAGCTCTAAATTGATTCCCCTTTCACAGGATAACCCTGGCTCGGCTCATCAGCCGCCAAACCACCGTGAGATATTGATGGATTTTGATGATGATCCACGATTGACCATCTAGCCTTTACCATCGTTTGATCATGATGAAGCTGTATTAACAAAGACTAACCACCATGAACAAGTGTTGTTCACCCGTTATGATTCTTGACTTCACCATCATGAACGAGTATTGAGCTTCATTAACCATTTTCAATGATCCATTCCACCATTTAAGCATCATCAAACATTGATGATGGTTTCATTCACGAGCATACACGACTAGCAATGATCCATTTCTCTTCAGCTCTGTCCCGGCATGCGGCCTTCCGCAAGGCTTCCTCTAGTCGACTGATTTCAATTCTTGCGGCCTTGTTTGCTGTGGAAGGATTTCGGATTTCCTTGTAGCCCTGTCCCCGTACCAGTACCACACAATTTCGAGTAATGTTAACCCCGGATTTGGAGGGCGCGCATTTGGACCACAATCGCCTTCCAAGGGAAGTTTCAATTGATTTTCACTCATCGCCACTTTGGCACCTGCCGCTAAAACCACCAAATGATAACGCAAAATGCACCACATTGCACCACAAGAGTTTCCAATGTGCCCTCAAGACTGCGAAACTTTCATGTATTCCACTCTGACGCCTGCAGCTCCTCGGCTGCTTCCTCTTGAATCCTTTCCTTGTTGTTTCCTCGCGCAGGAACGGCATCCTCACACGCCAGCACGACATCGAAACCCACACAAAACGCACTAACAGGCACTAACACGTACATAGTACAACGCGCGACAAAATATTACAACGTACTACACACTACAACGCACAACAGCCTATTAAACAAATATTTCAAAAAACTAAAAAACATTAGAACGTATGAAAACCTCTTACAAAGGACTACAAACCACGACAACGTACTACAATGTATTAGAAGGTACTACAACATTACTAGAAAGTATTACAAAGTACTACAATATATTGTATTGCAAGATACTACAGCGTACTACAACCTACTACAAAGAACTACAAGGTATTACAAAGTACTACAACGTATGACAACGCGCGACAAGGTATACTAAAAGAAAATATTGCAAAGTCTACAGTGTACTAGAAGGTACTATAATGCGTTACCCAATACTGCCACGTATTACAAGGTATTGCAACATACTACAAAATATTCCGGGGTACTACAAGGTCAACATTCAAAATATCAAGTTTACGTAAATATTTGACATTCAACATCCCGAAAAACGAAAATGGACCAAAATCGCACTCTATTCCAGTTTTGACAAGTTCCAGCCAAATCATGCTATGCAGGTGTCAAGATCTAGATCTGCAGGTGTAAGAGTGCAAAGATGTAGATCTGCATATGCGAGGCTGTGATCTAAAGATGTGAAGGTGTGAAGATGTAGACCTGCAGAGGCGAAGATGTGAAGATGATGATCTGCAGATGTGAAGGTGTCAAGATCTAGATCTGCAGACGTGAAGGTGTGAAGATGTGAATCTGCAAATGTGATGATGTGAAGATGTTGATCTGCAGATGTGAAGGTGTGAAAATCTAGATCTGCAAATGTAAAGGCGTGAAGATGTAGGATGTGAAGATGTTGATCTGCAGATGTGAGGGTGTGAAGATCTAGATCTGCAGACGTGAATGTGTGAAGATGTAAATCTGCAAATGTGACGATGTGAAGATGTTGATCTGCAGATGCGAAGGTGTAGATCTGCAGATGTGAAGGTGTAGATCTGCAGATGTGAAGGTGTGAAGTAGATGGAAATCTGCAAATTTGACAATGTGAAGATGTTGATCTGCAGATGTGAAGGTGTGAAGATCTAGATCTGCAGACGTGAAGGCGTGAAGATGTAGGATGTGAAGATGTTGATATAGGGCTGCTTTTTTACGAAGAACCCTTCGCAGGCGCTCTCGGGAAATAGCTTTGGTCCAATCGCAGTGCCATGGCACCATAGCCTTCCCTGCACATGGCTCGGCTCTCGTTGGTCACAGGCAGTTCACCACCGCGACATGCGACCTGATGTGGGACGTGTTTGCAAGCAAGGTAGGCACAAGCTGAAGAGGATACTGATCTCATGGCACATCACAATGAACTGTGGCAGTTCACCAATCTGTAGGTTTTCGCTTCTTCACTGCATTGATGCTTTGCAATGTTAAGAAATCGTCCTTGCCCTGAATTCCCAAACAAGTGGCTCACAGCATTTTGAGTTCCGTGGGTTCTGTTGATAAGGTGTCTATCCCTCTATCACTTTCTGAATTCGTCTGGAACTGTGCGAAGGAGAAAACCATGAGGCTGTTGGCTCAACATTTTACTCAGCTGGAAGTAAATCCATAGGACCTAGGAAATACGCGGGAAATCTGCTTGAAACAAATATGTATGTGCATATATATATATATATATAGTAATATATGTGTGAAATGCATGAGAAACTCATAAAAAATACATGGGAAACACCTGAGGAACAAATGGCCATACCATGCCATGTCCCCAGCCATGGCTTTGGTTGGACAATGCAATGGCCGGCGAGTGCCTTCATGCAGCATGAAGCCAGGCCTCAATACTTGGCGCTTGAGACATAGAACATGAACCATCACCCAAAGGTTGGTACTTTTACCCACATTTACCTATAACATGATGTAAGTGCAGGTAAATATACCATACATGGAGCCATGTGGAGCCTTTGGGTCACACAAGAATCTTATCACAACAGAACCTGTCTCAGAAAGAGCTGGCTAATAGTGGTTGACGCGAGGATGAAGAGAGAGCAGAATCACAACTAACAATAAAAACCAGCAAGAAGAACCAACAACCAGAATCAACACCCGTCTCTTCAGGTTTCAGCTAGGGAACCCCCAGAAATGGTTATTTTGTTACTATAAATGATTAATTTTGGATCATATCATTTGGAAGTGCCCACATCTTAAGAAACTCCCATATATTTGAAGAGACACAGCAAGAGACGCAATGAAAACAATACACATAAGTCTGTCATGCTGCCACTTTCCGCTGTTTGTGTCACTCACACAAATTTCTCCAAGGATCAAGAAACACAGATTCCGCAAGTGAGATTCTCATTTGGAGCAATTCCAAACTGTCCAACCGTAGCACTCAAATCTTTTAGAAGGCTGAAGTGGTAGGATGCCATTTGTGCCTTTGTGATATTTTCATCTGTGATTTTCGAGAAGATAAGATATGTGAGTTGTCGTGTGCAAAGTTGCACCCGTTCCTGTCGTGTGGTCTAGTATGGTCTAGTACTAGTATCCACGAGGTGTCGAAATCTATCCCTCATTTTCATTCATCTTTTCCATGTTTTTCGCGTTGGTGCTGCTGAAACATTTCCGATATGGAATTATGTGTATAACCTTGCATGATGCGAAACAACTGCGACATTTGGCAACTGCAACCTAAATTCACCGTTGATGTTTCTCATGGGGCCAACGCAAATCCACCTTTCGAACACGCAAATCATGTAATTACAAAGTATATCATATCGAATCATATTGCAAAAATGACATGATAATTAAAACGAACATACATAATGCAATATACTAATACATCAAAAAAGGATGATGTATGAAACAAATCGATTCAATAGATTGGCTGGTATATAGCTGGCTGTTAGCCATGGTTGTAGGTATCATTAGCCAACCATCGACAATATGGATATAACTAATATGGATTCTGATTTGGCAGTGGGTCAGTTCACCCCGTACCCCTGGTTCCCCTATCATTAACCAGCATGTTTTCCCTATTATTGGGTGGTTAATATAAGCCATGATTGGTTAGTTGATATATCTTCCCCATTATTAGTTAACCAATTCACTGGTTGGTCTCCCCCATGATTGGTTGGTGAAAGCCATGACCCATAGCCTCTCCAAGGCACTTCATCCGAATCGCGGCCGCATGGCAAAGAGCGGCACCAGCAGGGCAAACGAAGCAGCCCTCACGGGTGACGCTCTGCACCTGCGTGAAGCCTTCAGAGCAGGCCTTGGTCGCCGACTACTTGGTGGCTCAAGTAGATCCCTGGCGAAAAAGGTAACCTTTAGTGGATATACCATGTAGATCCATGTAAATCCATGTAAATCCATGTAAATCCATGTAAATCCATGTAAATCCATGTAAATCCATGTAAATCCATGTAAATCCATGTAGATCCATGTAGATCCATGTAGATCCATCTAATCCCAAAGAGACTAGAAATGTGGAAGAGAAACCTATGAAAAGGCATCAGCTCCAAAATGTCAGTTGATGTAAAGGTCTATCATGGTCTATCTGGTCGTCAACTCATTGGTCGACAACATGGATGACAATGACTATTGAGCAGGGAAAAACCTTCTTCGAAGGGAAAAAAACCCTGCACAGAAGGGGAAACCACCAGGGCAGCTATCCAGTGTGGAAGTCAGTGGCTGTAAGCCAAGTTTGGGTTCAATTCCAACTTTCGTGGAATGTTGACTTCCGCGCCTGGGAAATGATACCAACTTTGCCAAGAAATGATACCTTATGTTTCTTGAATCCCCGAAATTCACTTCCCCTCTATGTTTTTTGATCCCCGGAAATTCAATTCCCGCAAGCTGTGTCAATCTGTTTTTTCTGCCCAATGAAGAATCAAGCTGGATGCATTTGTCTGTGTAAAGCTTTGCCATGCATACAAGAACACCGCTAATTTGTCACGTCGATGCTGTGTCAAGTCCGTCCGGTCTTGGGTTCCAATGCAAAACATTCAATATTTTCTGGGTGTCAAGTGCCCGTCGAAAATCCATACAGGAGACTTAGAAATGATACGCATCCAAGACTAAACATGATATAGCGCAACATACAATCAGCATAAGCATGATTACATAGTAGAACAAAGCTATACAAAGCTATATCATGATGATTCATCCTGCGAAACAGCGGGCATCCGTGGGCAATGTATCTTGACTCCTGCAGAATGGCATTCATATTTCTGGTTCTCAGGATGCCAGTTTGGGCTTCCAAGACATTCCAAGTGCTTCTTGGACTTTCCATTGGGCTTAGCCAAGAAGCACACGGCATATTTGGCAACGTCTGCCATGATGCTGGGCAAGAAACAGTTGAGACCTGCGGGTAGGGCTGCAGTGCCACCAAGGCCATTCGCCAGGCAGTCATAGCGGTGAACCAAGAAATCCCACAGAGAATCGCCTGCCACCAGCGCCACTCGCCAGTCTTGGAACGAGAGAAGCAGCACCAACACAGCTGCCACGGCCTGGGTGCAACCGCCATGGCTCTGCTGGCACTCAGAAACCCGTGCCCATGGCGCAAGGCTTACAATCAGCCAAGTGGCCACATCCAAGCAATGCAGCTCGAAGGCTCCACTCTTTTCCTCAGCCGACGTGGTGGATGAAGTCCAGAGCTAGAGTCGTTTGCTCAGCTCAGTGACCGCCAGGCCGCAGCATGCCGCAGCCAAGTGACCAAGGAGAGATAGGAAAGCAGGCAGTGAGAGGACTTGGCTCCTGAGATTTGCCGCGATTTGTGTTGCATTCATCTTGAGTTTCAGCGAACTTTCATCCCGAAACTTCACCTCAGAGTAGGACAACTGCTCTGGTCCTTGTCCGGAACTGGCATCTGAAAGAAACAGGGCGGTGCCATAAAGATACTCAACCTTGAGAGGCATTGACAAAACACGGGAATATATTCTCGACATCTTAATCTACAAGTCTACAAGATTCAAACATTTGGATCGTGTCGAAATCTAAACACAAACTTCCAACGCCGACTCTAGGCTCCAGATGAGCTATTGCCAGAAGAAACTGTCAGAAAAATAAAATAAAACCTTCACTCTTGCAGGTGCTAGGCTGGCGAGAAAGAACTGCAAAATGCCGCAGGACATTTCTAGAATCAGATTTGAGAGTTCTCATTTCCGGTATCAAAATGTGACGTGGTGAAGCCAAAGTCATTTGCTGCTATGAGACAGCTCCCTGTTTCATCATTTGTGCAGTCTCCTTTAAAAAGCGAGTAATTAGACACCCTCCCTAAAATGTCACAGAATCATATCTGAATTTGCATGGTGTGCTCATGATCTATTTGAGTACGCATGTTGACGATTGAAGCAAAAGCCGCAGGGGCCAAGGACAAAAGGGCGAACTCTGGTGGCTTCCCCGCTGTTTCTGTCTGCTTCATTCTGCAGTCATGAAGCTGTGGGCTCAGGAAAATACGAGAAATCCTCAAAGATCACAGGTCTGAAGGTCTAAATGAATCTAAATGAGCAATGGAAGCAACAAAGCAATACCCTAAAGTGGAAGGTTGAATCATTGAAGACTCTAGATCGAACAAGAATGAACAGGCGTTCGGCCAACCCAAAGCGCAGATGCCAAGGCTCCGTCTGCATCCCAGCAGTGACCACGGAGCCGGACACTGCCCCGAAAGCCATCAGCTGATTGAGATAAACCCCGCTGTTCTTCACGCGATCTTGCGGAATCTGGACATGCAACCAGCGTCCTGTGTCCGTGGATGTCCGTGGATTGTGGGCTGCCTATGGGAATCTGATGCTCTTGAAATCTATGATCAACATTGCACCAAGGGACGCGTCCAGCTCCAAAGATGTTGGCAGCCGAGACTG
Source organism: Symbiodinium kawagutii (assembly GCA_009767595.1). NCBI lineage: Eukaryota > Dinophyceae > Suessiales > Symbiodiniaceae > Symbiodinium > Symbiodinium kawagutii. The sequence continues at coordinate 650,041 of VSDK01002149.1, read as the reverse complement.
CGAACAGGACCACCCTCTGTCCAAGGAAAGAAGACCTGAAGCAGCGGCTCCGTCCCAAGATCTCCGCACCAAACAGGCCAGGAGCTGGTCAAACCTGTGGCCACTTGCACTGCATTTGGCTGAACACAAATCCTAGTGGTTAGTCCCGTGTGCCGTTGCTTCACCAAGCGTCCATTGCAAAAGCTGGTTCAATGTGCCCTGGGCGCAGGGAGTACCTTGTGGGCTGAAAGGCTCTTGGCGAATCAAGGGAACTCAGGATGATTCTTCATGAGCCAAAATCACACCTGCAACAAAAGCTGGCCTAGGCATTTTCTACCTGAAGTCTAGTTCTCAACGCTGCCCAGAATGAACCATTGGGGAATAGGTGAACAAACTCAGCCTGGTGTCAATATCCGTTGCAGTTTGGCCGCGCTGTTAACAAACTCAACTTCAAAAAATCCCTAGGCTCTCTGAAGCCAGTAGCTGTATGTTTTCACCATTGACACACAAGACAACAAGATCTGATTGGTTTCGGGTAAAAACACATGCGCCCAAAGAAGATTTCAACGAACAACAATCAACTACTTGCACAAGTATTGATGAGAAACTAATTTCCAGAAATCATATCTTCTACTCTGGAGCTGCGTGGTGCTGTCAACCGTAAGAATTTCGCCGCTGACATGTAGTCTGGAACCTGGCCCAAGATCAGCACTAACGTAGTCAGTAAATGTCAGTAATGATTTCCCATGATCGAACTGGGCCAAGGGGCAAGCGAGCACATTGGAATCTGCCATCAGGTACAAGGCGCCGTCGTCTTCAATGCACTTGGCACATCCTGCATCGCCTTGGACATGCAGCCCTCACACAATATGTGTTTGAAACCGCGCGCTCCGCGTCTTGGAAAACTGAATTTTAACCTCAATACATTTTCCTTGTGTCAGGTCAGCGCGCCCAAAATTCTAAAAACGTTGAATGCACTAGACAACGGTTAGCCCGAAAACGAAAAGGCAATGTTATTGCAGCCTCAATATAAACAATCAATAATTCATAGATCAATTGAAGAAAGATATGGTGAGGTCATGATGTTGATGATGATGATGATGAAAATGAAGATGAAAATGAAGATGAAGATGAAAATGAAGATGGAGATGGAGATGAGGATGAAAATGAAGATGGAGATGAGGATGATGATGATGATGATGATGATGATGAGAATGATGATGATGATGATGATGATGATGATGATGATGATGATGATGTCGTTGATGATGTCGGTGATGATGTCGTTGATGATGATGATGATGATGATGATGATGATGATAGCGGGGAGAAAGCTGTTAAAGAAGATGATGAAGACAAGGTGATGGCCATTGGGACAGGCAAGAACGTTCCAAACCAAAACGTACCAAACAAAAACGCACCAAACCAAACAAAACTTTACAACATATTTACATTGGCGCTACAACGACATCAGAACACGCCCGCGCGCAGGACATCAAAACCAACGCCAAACGCACGAAAACGTACATACCACAACGCGAAGAAAATCGGAACAGCACCAGAACACGCCAGAACGACATCAAAACCCAGGCAAACTGCTCTAAAACGCGCGTATCACAACGCCCGTCAATGCATTACAACATTTTAGACTTTCAGCAGAACAGCACCGGCACACCCCAGAACAACATCAAAACCAACGCAAAAATCACCGAAACGTGCATATGACAACACACGACAATGTATCGCAACATATGAGACGTGCGTCAAAACAGCATCAGAACACGCCAGAACGACAGCAAAACCCGCGCAAACTGCGCGAAAACGTGCATAGTACAACGCGCGGCGCTGACCTACAAAATTTCAGACTTTCATCGAACAGCATCGGAACATGCCAGAACGACATCAAAACCCACGCCATCACACCAAAACGTGCATAGTACAAGGCGCGGCAACGTATTGCAACATATTGCACTTACATCAGAACAGCATCGGAACACGCCAGAAGGACATCAAAACCCACGCAACAACGCGCGAAAACGGACAAACCACAACGAACGAAAACATACTACAACATATCAGACTTATAGGAGCGGCATCCGCACACACCAGCACGACATCGAAACCCACGAAAATCGCACGAACACGTGCATATTACAACCCGCAACAAAACATTACAACGTACTACACACCACAACGTACAACACCGTATTAAACAAATATTGCAAAAAAACAGAAAAATATTACAACGTACTACAACCCATTACAAAGAACTACAAACCACTACAACGTACTAGAATGTACTACAACGTACTACAACGTTACTACAAAGTACTACAAGGTACTACAAGACACCGCATTACAAAGTACTACAAAGCACTACAACCTTCTGCGCAGAAGTACCAGGTATTACAGCGTACTACAACATATGACAGCGTACTACAAGGTATACTAAAAAGCAAATATTATCAAGTCTACAACGTACCACAACGTACTACAACGTGTTACAAAATACTACCACGTACTACAACGTATTGCAACGTACTACAAAATACTCTGAAGTACTATAAGGTCAACAGTCAAAATCTCAAGTTTACTTAAATATTTGACTCTTAACATCCCGAAAAACGAAAACGGTTCAAAATCGCAATTTACTCCAGCTTTTGACAAAAAAATCCAGTCAAATAACGCCGGGCGGTTCTGCGCCGACTGCTCTTGGAGCTGTTGGTGTTTCAAACGCAAAACATGCGTGTATGCCAGGCACCCAACATTCTCCCACAATAGGCCCAGCATACCCCCATCACAAAGCCAACGTGTTCCATACATCAAACCTCTTCCTGGCGCACAAGCCGCAGGTTTATATGCGCATATATATTAATATAAATATTTGTTGTTACAAACAATATACACGGCTATCTTCCTTCACCAAGAAAAAATGATAGAATACCTTGATAGATATGCAGAGATGCATGTAGACAGCTTAATCTGCCCAACAAACGGCATTGGAATGATTTCCATCTATTGTAGCCCCCAGGTAAATCAAGCATTCATTGGCACATATCTGCTAATTAAGCGAAAAACCATTTTTCATCTTTGAATCCCCCAACTAACCCACGCATTCACTAGTGAACCGGTCTGGAAAACTTGGGTAGCAGCATCCTAAATTTGCACATTTTCTAGACGGAACCGTCTCGAAACCTCTGGAACCCTCTAGAACCATCGGGAACCTTCAGCTATCTGCACCGGAACCTTCCATATACATACTTGGAGATGTAAACAATATACGCAGCTATCTTCATCCGCCTGAATTACGCGTAGATATGTCAAAAAAATTTGCACAAACATATTTGCCAGATAGTTGTTTGCATTTACAAACAATTTCTACACTATTATATGAATAGAAAGAAAAAATTATCAACGGATAAATAAACGTAAGTAAAAATACAAAAAAAAACAAATGTAAATGTAATTATATATGCAATATATTTACATTTATCAATTTGCTGAATACCATTATCTCAAGATCTACGCAGAAATGCACGTAGACAGCTAAAATCTGTCCAACAAACGGCATTGGAATGATTTCCATCTATTGTAGCCCCCGGGTAAATCAAGCGTTCATTGGCAAATATTTGCTGATTAAGGGAAAAGCAATTTTTCATCCTTGTACCCCCCAACTAACGCAGGCATTCACTAGTGAACCGGTCTGGAAAACTTGGGTAGCAGCATCCTAAATTTGCATATTTTCTAGAAGGAACTGTCTGGAGACCTCTGGAACCTTCTAGAACCATCGAGAACCTTCAACTATCCGCGCCGAAACCCTCCGGAACCCACCTAAACCTTTCGCCGGAACCTACTCTGGCTTAAGAAACCCATGGCAAAATGCTGCTGCTGGGGAATAAAGCCCCAGATGGGACAACCTCAAAAATTCATCATATCGTTTCCAGGATGCCGGGCCCAAATGCATCATATCGCTTCCAGGGAGCAACATCCCGGAAAAACTTTTCTATCTTTGGGGACGACCATATAATTTGATTTTTTTGGATACTTATGATTTCGCGTGAATTGTAATGACATAGTTGAAAGCGAATGTCTACATGTACATATGTTGATTGCTAACATGGACAAATGGATTTCGCGGGCTTGCTGGCACGCAAAAACAAAGCATGCATATGTTCAAATATATTGCGCGTAAACGCGCGTAATCCATCCTGGTCCTGGGAAGGTATCCATATCCCTATCAGAATATGATGCGCATACGTTCCCGGACTGATGCTGATGGAAGCAGGACGAGCAGCAAGAAAACATTTCTTGCTGCTTCACGCATCACTGTCAGTCTCTGACGTATAGCAAAATGTATGTCAGTCTCTGCCGTATAGCAAAATGTACTTCAGTCTCTGAAGTCTAGCACGATGTACCACTAGCCGTATAAAGGATCATCAATAATGGTCTTGGTCTTGGGGGGCGGGGGCCCACATGACATGGTTCAGGTCTGGAACGGGTATGGAACGAAATGGACCCGATACTCTCAATATTCCTGAGGGTATGCCTGGATATTCTACCCTTGGTCACCCTCATTGTCCAAGTACGACTCCTATATAAACACATGAGCAGCAAGCAGCATTGACTTCTAAGATACTTATAATAATAAGAGCCCAGGGGCGATGACTTTATGCGTTGCTGTAAACCATTCAATGCTTGTACGCCTTCTTTGGAGGCACGCTGAACCTAAAGAAATTGGTCCCCAAACCGTCTCGAAAATCAACTGGCAATGAACCCTCGATCAAAACCCATGGCTAAACACAAAATTACGAAGCCCACAAATACAATTCAGAAACGAAACTAATGCATCTACAACAAGCGTAATAATTAAATTGTTGAAGTATGGATTTTGGGTATGGATCATGGGGTATGGATCGCATGCGGGCCCGGGGTATGAGCCGCAGCCACCGTGCCGCCCAGGCGCAGCTGTGAGCCGGTGGCGGGCCGGGGGGGCCCCGGGCT